>BDDC01000880.1:0-12910 GCA_001662425.1 Chlamydomonas sphaeroides | reverse complement strand
GGGGGGCGGCGACCCCCCCCCCGCCGGCACCTCCGATGCCGCGGCGCCGGCGGCGCCGCCGCCCAAGGCCAAGGCCAAGGCTAATGTGGCCGCTGGCGGCGGCGTGGGTGCGGGCGGCGGCGTGGGTGCGGGCGGCGGCGGCGCCGCGGTGCCGGCCGAGGCGCTGGCGGGGGTGACCGTGCTGCTGCAGCTGGCGTGGGCGGTGGCTCGGTCGGAGCAGCTCAAGGTGGGAAAGGGCGGGGGGGCCCGGGGTGGGGCGGACTGGGGCATCTTCTGGCCGGCGGCGTGCTCCACCCCTCGCCATGGAGGCTTCTGCTTGCAACGTTGGAGCGTGCCGGGCGTACGGTACAGGTCAGGCCGAGCGCCGCGGCCTGCCTGGGCGGCGGGGCCGAAAGGCTACCGCAGCGGGCCCTACGCACCTGCGCTGCATAGCTGCCTGGAGCAAATGGGACCTGGCGCAGCCCAGAGCCCGCCCTGGGGCTGTGACTAGGTGTGGGATGGAACCCGTGGCTGGCGACGTGGCGGTGCCGCAACCACCTCCGTCCTGTCGCTGCCGGCTGGCCCCTTCCAGGTGCACCGACTGGCGCAGGGCGACGCAGGGACCGACCTGGGGGGCGCGGCGCCCACCACCGACGGCTCCCTCGTCGACGGCCTCATGCGCCTGGCGGCGGCGGGCCGCGGCGGCGGCGCCGCCGTCGGCGGCGCCTCGGGCGGCGGCCTCACAGTGACGGCCACGCAGGACGGCGAGCTGGGGCTGCTAGCGCGGCTGGACATACGCAGGAAGTTCAGCCCGGTGGCGGCGGCGGCGGTCGCGAAGGCGGCGGCAGCGGCGACGCAGCCCGCCGCCGCTGCCGCTGACGCGGCGGCGCCCGCGGCCCCTGCCGAGGCGGCGGCGGCGCCCGGCGTCGAGCAGCAGCAGCCGGGCGGCGAGGCGTCGACGGCGGCGGCGCAGGAACCGGGCTCTACGGCGACGGACGCTGCCGGCGGCAGAGGCTTCAAGCTGCCGCGGCCTTCGCCGGCGCAGGCGGAGCAGGTGGGCGGCGCTGCGGCGGTGCGGGCCGGGGCCACCAGACGCCACCTGCTGCCATGCCAGTGCGTGCAAGGCGCCCTAGGGCACCTGCTCACCGCCTGCTCAGGAGGGGAGGGGGAATCGTCCCCCTGGCAGGGACCCATTCCCATCTTAGCCCTCGGCACGCGAGGCTTTGCCCACCCATCCAACCCCGCGCTTACGGTACACGCACAGCCTAGGGTCCGCCTTGGGTCCGCCCGCATCTCCGCATGTCCGCCCAGGCGCCTGCTCGCCACCTGCCCCACCCCCACCTGCGCCCCTGCATGTGCCGCCGCCACCGTGCCGCCGCCCAGGCCGGCGCCCCAGGCCCCGCCGCCCGCCACGCCAAGCTGGAGCTGGGGCTGCACCTCAGCCTGCGCAAGCTGGTGGGCGACCTGCCGCACGACGCGCCCGACGTGCTGCTGGCTGCGCAGCAGCCCGCGGGGCTCACGGCCGCCAGCGGCCACCACAGCCACCACGGCGCGCATGGGGCGCATGGGGCGCAAGGGGCGCATGGGGCGCATGTGCAGGCGCAAGCGGGAGGGAGCAAGGGTATGGGCGCGGTGGCGGTGGGGGAGGGCGCGGGCGGGGTTGCGGAAGGGGCGAGTGGGCAGGGCGCGAGTGGGGAGGGTGCGGCGAGGCCGCAGGCGCAGGTGCGGCAGGCGCTGCAGGCGCGGCGGGCGGCGCCGGCGGTGGAGGCGCAGGGGTTGATCCTGGTGGGGGATCTGGGGCTGGAGACGGGGCCGTGGCAGGACCCGATGGCGTATCGGTCGCCGGCGCTGGGGTTCGTGGATGTGGCGGGGCTGAGGGCGCAGGCGGCGGAACGTGTTGGGGCGGATGCGGAGGCGGCCCTGGGTGGGCAGGAGCTGGGCTGGGAGGAGGAGGAGGAGGACGACGAATCGGAGGAGGGCGGCGCGGAAAGCGGCTGGGGCAGGGGCGGAGGCTGGGCTGCTCGGACGCAGGGTCGCAGCGGAGGCTGGGGGCGCTGGGGGCGGGGGTAAGGCGTGGGCGCGGAGGCGTGCCAAGTGAGCTGAGAAACTTGCGCAACCCAAACGCCGCGTTGGATATGTAAGCCATCAACGAGAAGCAAGGGTTGAGTTTGACGGGCGCTGGCGTATCGGGCCAGGGGCGATGGTACCCGAATCTCTCGACAAATTTATAGAGCAGCGCGTCAATTACAGACAATTTCGCTATACTTTCATATAAGCTTTCAACTGCACGCATAGGATCTAGTCGTCGCTGCCGCTTGCGCAAACTACTTTCCTGTTATTGGGTTTGCTCCCGGACAAGATGCAGCTCAAGCAGGAGCTCCGCTCGCAGTCAGCGCGTTCGCGGCCAGCGGGCCCGAGCGGGCGCAGCGCGGTTCGGCGACCTGTCCTGTGCCAGGCCGGCGGCAACAGCGAGCAGTCTACACGCCGGCAGGTGATCGGCAGCCTTGTCAGCCTTGGACTATCGGCTGTCGCTGCGCCGGCCATGGCTGACGCCTTCCTGCAGTCGACGGGCGCTCGGTAAGGCTTGCGCTCCGCGCATGCCGGCCTCCCGCGAACGCACGCTGCCCACACGCCCTACCAGAGTCCGCTTAACCCTTAACAAGCATCGATATATGCGTATCCGGCGCTAGATCCATGCCGGGGTTGATGTCGGGAAAGGCGACAACCGCTTCGCGACACACGCGGCCCAGTACCCCCACCCGGAGCGTGCGCACAGTTTTTGACCGCCACAAAGTTTTGATCACCCCTCTCCCTAACTATTGTCGCTGTTACCCGCCCTGCAGTGGCCTGCTGGCTGAGGAGGAGCAGAAGCTGTACCGCCTGCGCGTCGAGAAGGAGGCCGAGGCGCGGCAGCAGCTGCTGGCTGAGCGCCAGCTGTTTGAAGAGGAGGCCAAGCGCTCGCAGGTACCACCTCTCCTTGGTCTGCCCCTGCAGCCCCAGGCCAATTGGGCACTACATGCAGGCTTTCCCCCCATGCGCCCATGTCCGCGCGGGCTACCTTCCTCTTTCATGTGCAAGCCTTGCCCCTGCGCACTCTCTTGATCTTGCTCAATACTATTGATGCACACGCACATGAGCACTCTCCCAGCCCTGCACGCGGCGCCGCCTGTTCCCCCCCTTCCCCCGCCCCTGCACCCCTGACAGGACGGCAAGTTCTGCGCGACGCCCTTTGGCGTGGACGTCGTCGGTATCACGGAGCTGGTGGCGCTCATTGGCGCGCTAGTGGGCGGCGTCACGGCGCGCAAGCGCAAGGAGGAGGTGGAGCGGCTCAACGAGCAGCTGCGCTCCATCAACCTCAACCTGCGCCTGCAGGCGCGCGCCGGCACCGTGTACGCGCCGGGTGAGAGGGGCGGGGGCAGGCAGCGGGCAGGGGCAGAGTCAGGCAGGAGCCGGGGGCAGGCGGAATTCGGGGACAGGCGGCAAGTCGGGGCAGGCGGGAGCCGGGGGCAGGCATTTGAAGCTTTGTTGCAAGGGTAAAGGAGCCCAGACGCGAGACGGGGATGGCTGCAGGGACGCATGGGGGGTGGGTGGGTGGGGCAGGTTGAGGGAGGGAGGGGTATAGTGAGCGCGGGGGCGCAAGACCTTCACAGCCAGAGTGGTCAGACCACATGCGTGAATCCGCTTTCCTGGAGAAGGAGAAGAAGAGGAAGGGGAGGGAGGCGCCCGGTGGCGGGTCGTGGGTGCGTAGCTGGTGGAACGCAAGGGGCGGCATGGATGCTGAAACCCGGCGGAGAGGAACCCATCGGGGCGTGGAATAGCTAGCCCGGGCTGGCGCATTATTAAATACTGATGTGGCGGAGCGCGGCCAGCTAAGCTCGGCGCCGCCCCATCCCTGAACTTGTGCAGGCCTGTCCTACGCACCACCCGCGCCCGCGGGCCGCTCGCTGGTGCCCTCGCGCGACAACGGCGCCGTCGCTGCGCCGGTGGCGCCCGCCGCCGCGACGGTGGTGGTGGCGGCCCCTCCTCCCGCTCCCGTGGCCGCTCCCGTGGCCGCGCCCTCCAACGACAACATGAACACGCTGTTCTCCATGGAGGAGGAGGAGCTGAGCAGCGACCAGCTCTCGTGCAAGGAGGCCCTGCGCGCGGGTGCGTGCCGGGGGCCGGGGAGGCGCGGGCTCGCAGGACCCCGCCCGCTTGAGGCCAAGCAAGCATGCCAGCGCCCTCTACTGCTGCCCAAGGCACTGCGGTGGCGCGTGCCGGCTGGCGTTGTGCGCGCCTGTGCTCGAGGGCAGCTGGGCCAGGCTGGCTGACGGACTGCGCCGCCCTCCCTTGTGCTTCTGGCGGCAGGCAAGCGGCTGCTTAAGGAGAAGAACGGCGCGGGCGCGATGGTGCGCTTCGAGAAGGCGCTCATGCTGTCCAAGGCGCTGGCGGACAAGGTGCGCCGCGGCCCTCGTTTCTTGCATTTGCACGTTGACGATGCAACTCGGTTAACGTCAAAAGGATGTTGGCGACTATGATATGAGGGCTGAGTGCGAAGGAGGAGGCTGGCGCGGCGTGAAGGGTGTGGCGAGCGTGCTGGGTTCCAGCCCGCTAGCCACGCTGGGCGTGGCATGATAGTGGCGTTCACGCGGGTTTGTAGCCCTTCGGTGAAGGGGCTGGTGGGCAAGGTACGGGGATAGAGGGGTGGGTTGGGGCGGAGGCTGCGTGTGCGGGGCAGGGCATGAGGCTGGCGGCGGCTGGCGGCGGGCCGGTAGGCGAGGGGCAGTTGCGCGGGTCTGCCGCCAAACAGGCAGCCCCGTTGTCGTGCTGCCAGCCACCCTGTGGTGGAGAGTGTGGCTTTAAGTGGGTTGTGACTTGTGGCCTTGCCCTTCCCGCCGTAGGTCCAGGAGCGCCGCGCGCAGCGTGGCCTGGCTGCGTCTTGCCGCCTGACGCACCAGTACCGCCAGGCTATCAAGCACCTGGAGCAGGTGCTGTCCATCAGCAAGGACATCAAGGAGTTCACCGGTGAGCGGGGCGGCCTGCGCCCAGCTGTTGCGACGTGGTTCACGAGGAAGGGGCTTGGCAGGGCATGGCAAGCAGCTGCATGGGCACAGCAGCCCTCGCGCCAGGCCAGGTGAGGTGCACAGGGGAGTTGTCGCCAGAAAGGCACACGGGCCCTCGGGGTTGTGTTGAGACGGCGGGGGTGACACAGGCTTGCAGCGGCATGGATGGAGGGCAAGCCCAACTGGGCAGCACCAGAGGGCCTTGGCTGGCGCCGCTGCAGCGACCGCTTGGGTAGGGCTGGGATTGCGCCGGGGGAAGGGCAATACCTGGTCACACACACGCGCCCCGCCGTCCGGCGCCCGGCGTGCGCCCCCTCCAGGCGACGCCGACGCGTACGGCACCATGGCCGACTGCTACACGGACATGGGCGAGTTCGAGAAGGCGGCCGAGTACTACGACAAGTACATTGCGCAGATGAACAAGGAGGGCCCCATCTAAGCTGCTGGCCTAGAATCTAGGACGCAGCAGCAGCTGCTGCTGGACGGCGGCCGCCTGCCGCGGCGGCGGGCGGCGCGCCTGGCCGGAGGAGCAGCGGCGGGCGGATGCGCGGCGCCAGGGGGCGCCCAGGCACAGCTGAGAGCTTGGCGAGGTTTCGAGCGTGGGAGCGGGGCAGCGGGGAAGAGCGGTTGCATGCTCGCCGCCGCGAGCGCTACTGCAATGTGGGTCGGGCAAATCCGGTGTGGGATGCAGCGTGGTGGCAAGGCAGGTGCGTCGCGCGAGGCACCGGGGCCCGGGGAGTGAGCCGGGAACGTTTCGCACGGCCGGGCGGCCGCTATGCTGAGGGTATTCGCCCAGGTTCGGCTACACATTGATCGCGGTTGTGTGCGAGTGGGGATGTTTCTTAGCGCCGGCGGCATGCTGGTGCGTGTATACGAGGCGGCAGCAGGGCGTTGTTGGTGGAGCCATGCCGCGGCATGCTGCGTGTCTAGAGGCATGCCGAGCAATAACAGCCAGGACAGGACAGATGCACGTCGAAGGGCAGGGCGGGATGGCGCCCGCGGTAGGCAGGGAAGGAGGCGCAGTTCACGAGCAAGAGTGGCATAGCCACGACTTTTTGTTGCACTGTAACAATGGCAACTGCAGGGATATAAGTTATGAAGAGGGGCGGGATGCTATAAGGAACAGCGATGATCAATGCATAGCAATTGAACAGTGATGACCACTGCATAGCGGTCGAGGGGAGTTGGAGGGGGCCGCAGCTTGGTGCGTGCCAAGGGCACTGACCTGTCCTTCTCGCTGCAAGTCTCTGCGCAAACAGCAACGAAACTCATAAGTACTCTTGAACTATCAGCGGTATGTAGCGAGTAGTGCCAGCACTGACATAATGTCTGGCGAAAGCGAGTACTTTGCTGCGGCGCCAATGCAGTACCGAATACAAGATTAGCATAGTCCGTTGCACTTAAGATGTCGAGAAGCTCGAACCGCGGGCCACGCGCTGACATTGCGCTACTTCGGAAGCTCAAGGCTGACCCGAACTTCTCGCCAGCCTCGCTGCTCGGCAGCGGACCCGGTGGCGACATCCTTGAAAAGGCCAACAAGCTCAAGGTACGGTCGCCGAGGAACTGGTTGGGTACACCCATGTCCCCCTTGCTCACGCCGGCCCGTGCGCATGCCGCTGCTCTTCCTGCCTCGCCCCGCTCCACAGGGATTCGTCGCAGAGCAGCGCGGCAAGCTCGGGGCCTCCGCAGCCAAGACCGAGTGGCTGCTGGCGTTCCAGCAGCTGCAGGTGGGGCGGCCGGGCTCCGTTGGCACCAGTCAGCACCCCGTTGTCCAGGAGACACGCACCCACACCCAACCCGCACCCATACCCCTGCGTTCCGCCCCCTCCCATAACCGCAGACGGAGCACGATGAAGCGGAGCGCGACCTCGTGTCCTGCCTCAACCACCTGCCGCACCAGCCGGGATGCGTGGAGCTAACGGAGACGGCCGACAGCGCCTCGGAGCTGTACCGCCAGGCGGAGGCGTGCCGGTCGGAGCGCGCCCGCCTGCGTGGCCTGGTCCGCGGGCTGACCTCGGTGCACGGAAGCTACAAGGCCTACGGCGCGCCGGCGCAGTTCTCGCCCGAGGCGGGAGCGCTCAAGGTCAGGCTGGGGCCGGCGCGCGTGCCAACAGCACCGGACTGCACGCCTGCCCCGACAGTCGCAGCAGCTTCCAGGGACTCCAGCCAGCGGCCCAAGCCGGCAGCTTGTGGCGCGCCGCCAGCCGTCCCCAAGTCAGAGCTGGCGCGGGCATCTAGGCAGCGAGCAACCCGGGGCCCAGGGCACGCGCTTGCTGCTGCGACGCCGTGACGCCCCGCCGTGCGCCTCGCCGACCACGCGGCCACCCGAGCGCAGGGCGAGATGCAGGCGGTTAGTCAGGAGCTGCACACCGTGCTGGCGCAGCTGCAAGAGTGAGTGTGGCGGCCTGGCACCGGGGGCGGTTGACCACAGGAGCGGGACTGGAGTGGGCTGGAGTCTGCGGCGTGCTCTTGCGGACGCGTGATTGACGGGTGCACCACTGCTCCCCATCTCCCAGGGAGGCCGCCCTGCTGAGCTCGCAATTGCGCGATGCCTGGCCCTCGGCGCTCATGGGCGCGGGCGGCGTGGCCGAGGGCCTGGGAGGCAGCGCCGGAGCGGGGGCCGAGCTGGCGCTGGGCGCCGGGCCGGGCTCGGCTGAGGAGGACGGCGAGGAGCTGGAGCGGCTGCTGGAACGGTGGGGGACAGGGAGGGAGGGGACTGGCACGGTGGGGCGGAGGGGGCGAGGGGGCTAGCATGGTGGGGAAGAGGGAGGGAGGGGGCTGGCACGATGGGACAGAGGGAGGGAGGGGGCTGGAGCGCCGCAGCACGCTCGCCCACGCACGGCTCTGCCGCCAGCAAGGGTCGGTCTCCGGGCTGTCAGCGGTGCTCTGGGTGCTGCACCGGGGCGCTCAGCCAGCTGCCGCTCGGCGCCGCGACGCCTTGCTCTGGTCCTGCAGCACGCCCTGGTCTCGTCCTATGACCACAGCAATGCCGCCGCCTCCAGCCTCCCGCCTCTTCCTCCTGTTTGCGTGATCGGCTCCCGCAGCTTCCCGCTGGCTTCTGCCGACATCAAGGACCGCATCCGGGAGGTGCTGGCGGCGCTGCAGGTGAGGGGTGGGCTAGCGCGCATGTCTAAAGGGCCGCAGGAACGCGCGGCTCAATGCGTATGCTTGATGCCAACGGCCCCCCCCCCAGCCAGCCGCACCGGGTTGGCTTCCGCGGCGCTGCAAACCGCGGTACTGGATGGCAGCGGGCCGTGTGGCGAGGGCGCCGCAGGGACGCTCCCCTGCTGCTCCCGGCCGCGCGACCACCGAGCCATGCTCCTATGTGACCTCACATGGCCCTGCCGCCGCTGGCGCTGTCACCTGCCGCTGCCACACCGCGCCAGGGCAAGCACGCGGAGCGCATGGAGACGTGGCGGCTTGAGGCGGAGCGCACCGCCGCCTCCCTCACGGCCGGGCCCAGCTCGGCCGCCGCCGGCCACGGCGCCCCCGCAGCCCGAGGCCTGGCGGGCGCACGCCGCTCCGGTGCAGCCGCCGGCCGCGGCGCCGCCGCCGCAGGCTCCCCCGGCGCAGGCCGCGGCGCGGCGTCCACAGCCGGCCGCGGCGGCCGGGGCTCCGCGGCGGCGCCGGGCGGCGGCTCCCCTGGCCCGCCAGCCGGCCGGGGCTCGCCGGCTGCTCGGGCAGCAGCAGGCGGGCCTGCCCTGGTCTCACGCGCGCTGCAGCCCGTGGTGGTGCCCAAGCGCGCCCTGTCAGGCAGGGCCGGGCCGGGGGCGGGGGCAGGCGAGCTGGAGGCGCTGCCCGAGGACGAGGCGCAGGCGGAGGCGCTGCTGGCGGCGCAGGGGCCGGGCGGGCCCCGGCGCAGCAGCGGCACGGGAGGCGGCCTGCCGGGCAGTGCGGCCTGGCTGCTGGGCGGCTTCGGCGGCTGGAGCTCGGACGAGCACAGCGCCTTCCTGCGGCACCGGGAGCGGCTGATGAAGGAGGCGGGCGCGGGGCCCAGCGCCAAGTGAGGCGGGGGGTGGGCGGGAAGGGGAGGTGGGAGCAGGGGCCCCAGGCGTGGGGGCCAGGGGTGGGGCGTGGAGCTGGGCAGCTGCGGGCACAGGGGTTGGCAAGCGGGTAGGGCGCTGCCGTGTCGCTGTGTTGGCCCTCCTCCGCAGCCCAGGGTGACACGCGCACACCGACGCGCCACTCTACCCGGGGCATTCTGTGCCGCGTGTGGGGTTCTGTTCTACTCAACACTTGAACACCCTGTGTGCTTCCACGTGCCCCGCCTCTCAACCTCCTGGCGCCCCCCGCCCCTCCGCCCCGCTCCCCCCCTCCGCTGCAGGCCCACCAACCGCGAGGCCGTCATGGGCCGCATCGCGGGGCTGCTGCCGGGCCGCCGCTCTGCGGCCGAGGTCATGGTGCACGACGACTGGACCACCGCCTCGCGGCTGGTGGCGCGGCGGCGCAGGGACCTGGCCGAGGGCTGGGAGCGCGAGCGACGGCAGTTCCTGGAGGACAGCAGCGCCGTTCTGCAGGTGGGGCAGGGGATAGGGACGGGAAAGGGAGGGAAGGGGAGGGGAAGAGAGGGCAGGTCGCGGAGGCGACGGGGAGGGCCGGCTGGGGCAGCGAGTGTAGGGGGCAAAACTGCGTGGCTGGCGCACAGCACTCGACCGCAGGCGCAGCGGCGGATTGTCCGGGGGTCATTCACGGCTCTACCCTCACCCCTTGTGCTTGTTTTTGCACCCTGCGCCGCAGGAGAGCGAGACGCTGTTCCTGGCGCAGGCGGAGGAGGCGGCCGACAGGTGCGTTGTGTGGGCACCCAGCGCAGTGCAGCGGGGTGAGGCAGCACGCAGCGGGCCAGCCGCACCCGAGCTTGTGCGCCAGAGATGGCATCATGAAGAGGCCTCCGCCTGCTGGCTCGAGGGCCCATGCTGGTGCCGCCCGTGTGGCCCGCCGATGGCCACCTTCCCGGGGGCCCCCTGCCCTGTGGTATGCTGCTCATCCAACCCCCGTTGCGGCACAGGCTGGTGGTGGAGCTGGTGCGGGAGCGGGCGGCAGAGGAGCTCCAGGTGCGGCGAGGGAGGTTGGGGGTGCGAGCTCTGGGTCATTGATGGGAGCGTGAGAGATGTTTCTGGGTGTGTGTGTTGACAAACAGGGACACAGCCCGCGTACCAATATGTGTATGCTGACCTCCCGGCTGAGATTGCTAGACCACTTCCTCCCTCCCTCGGTGCGCCACTGCCGTCCTCCCTGCTCTGCCCCGCCCCTCCAGGAGCGCCGCGCGGAGCGGGCCCTGGAGGAGCACGTTGCGGCTGCGGAGCGCGGCGCGCGCGAGGCGGCCGAGCGGCAGGCGCGCATCGCACTGGAGGCGGCCGAGCGGCAGGAGCGGTCCGCGCAGAAGGAGCTGCTGGCCGCCTACCGGTGGGCGCCCCCTTGGGCTTGGGCGCAGGGACTGGGGAACGATTCGCACAACGCCCGCCGTCCTTTTGGCAGCGGCGCGGCCAGACCTCCCTGAGAGCCGCCACTGCGCCAGCCATCGCCGCCGGCTCCTGGGCCCTGATGTGACCTGCTGCTCCCTCGCCCGCCGGCCCCCTTGACATACTCCAACCCCGGCCAGGGCGGAGCTGGAGCGCCAGGCCGCGGAACGAGCCGCCGTGGCCGCCGAGGTGGAGCGCGAGGCGCTGGCGGCGCTGGAGGCGGTGTCGGCCCACAACAAGGAGCGCGTGGAGGCGCGGCACGCCGAGTACATGGAGCGCGTGGAGCGGGCCAAGGTGTGTGCGGGGGCTGGAACCCGGAGGGGCAGGCAGTGGTGTGTGCGGTGCGTAGGTGCATGGCACGCGAGGAGAAGGACTGGCTTGCAGGCCAGCTCGGAAGAGGAACAGGAGGAGAAAGCGTGCCTGGCACCGGGCCAACAACCCGGCTGTCGCAACCTGCGATGCCATCCCCCATGCCGCTCGTCGCCGCGCAGGAGCGGGAGCAGGCGCTGGCGGAGGAGGAGGAGGCCCGGCAGGCGCGGCTGGACCGGCTGCGCGCACTGGTGGCGCCCGAGGTCGCCGCCGACCCGGCACGCGTGCTTGCGCCCACGGCTGCCAGCGCCGCCGTGACGGACAAGGCCGAGGGCGCCTTCCGCTCGGTCAACGGCTACACCACCGACCAGGTGGTCAAGGACCAGCGCTTCAAGGTGTGTCCGGGCTTGGGAAAGGGAAGGGTGCCGGGGGCCTGGGTTTGCGGCCCCCGGCTAGGCGGCTGGCCGGAGGCTTTGGGGCGGAACGGGAGGCGGCGGCGTGGTGTAGAGAAAGCCGGGCTGGCGGCACCAGCGCCCTCCCATCGCGCCAGCTGTGTGCTCGCCCCTCGTTCGTCCCCTCCCGGTTTGCAACTGCGTCGTTGCCCCCTCCTGGTACATGCGCGCCCTGCCAGGTGATGGAGGCGCTGGCCCGCATGGGGCTGCACGAGACGGACTACGGGCGCAGGGCCATCGCGGCGGCCCGGCCCGCGGGCATCCCGCGGCCCGACAATATGACCAGCGAGCAGCGCGGCGCGATGGCGCCCCGCTGACACGGCGAGCTGCGCAAGAGTGAGAGAATGAGATGACATACAGCTGGAGTCGAGCGGGCTACACTGGTTCTTAAGTATACGGGGGATGAGACAACCGCCATTAATGGCAGCCAAGGGGGCTGCGCGCTAGGGGAGGGCAGGGGGCGCTGGGACACGCGTCCGGGGCCTACCTGCCGCAGGCAGGGTCGGTGGCCTGAGCTGGGTGAGGGCGAATGGGGTTGGTGCGGCGGCGCCGGTGTGCATAAAGTGGGGGTAAACCGTGAGTGCGGCCGTTGATGACACGGCCGTTGGTGCGTTAGAACTCTGCGCGCGCACTCTCTGTCTATCAATGGTTACTGCCCTGTCCTCCTGTGCCCGCTCTGGCAGCAATGGAAGGAGGCCGGGACGAGGGCGGCGTGCCGGGCGGGGCGGTGCTCTGGGGCGCTGCTGTGGACCCGCCAGCGCAGCGCCGCCGTGGGGTAGAAGGCACCGGGGGCGGAACGAGCAGGGAGCCGGCTCCTCCCGGCTGCACGCCACCAAGAAGCCGCCGGCGTCCCCAGCCAGCACCCGGCAGAACCCGCCAGCCTCCCGGCGAGCCCTCCGGCCCTGCAGCGCAGGCATCCCCCTTCCCCAGCGCCGCCCCAGCGCCGCGCAGTGTGCACCCCGCGGCACCCGACGGGTGGGACGTGCCCCCCTGGCCACCCGCTGCCGGCGCGCGGCCCCTGGCCACAAGCCCCTGATACTCAGGCCCCGGCGGACCCAGCGCCCTAGCTAGCGCACTGCGCGCCCTCTGGACTACAACAGCCTTCGCCGGCTGAGGTCTGGTCAGCTTGGTCGGTTCAGGTCAGCTGTGGTCAGCTGGGTCAAGTCAGTTGGTCAGCTTGGTCAGCTGGTCAGCTGGTCAGGTCAGGTCAGCTGGTCAGCTGGTCAGGTCAGGTCAGCTTGGTCAGCTGGTCAGGTCAGGTCAGCTTGGTCAGCAGGTCAGGTCAGGTCAGGTCAGGTCAGGTCAGGTCAGGTCAGGTCAGCTGGCTTAGTGAGCTTGGTCAGCTGGTCAGGTCAGGTCAGCTGGTAGCTACCAGCACACACTTGGAAAGAAATATAGTTTATAATATAATAGCATTATTATAATTGCTTATCCAGGGTATGCCTCCGCAGGCACACGGGTCGGCCTGAGGGGCGGCCCAAAGAAGAAGAAGAATTCGTTACACCGCCCCCCGCAGGAGGAGTAGAGCTTTGTGATCCCCTCTACACGTCGATGCGCACAGAGTCAGGACACGCACACCACACAGCACACGGCAGCACCGCCAGGCAAGACAGGCCAATCCAAGCAGTAGCACAAAGCGGCGCGCGCGGATGAGGCGAGCACGCCCAGC
>BDDC01000879.1:13116-37251 GCA_001662425.1 Chlamydomonas sphaeroides | reverse complement strand
AAGGCGCCCGGGCGGGTGGAGGCGACGCCCTTCGGCCCGGTGCGGCTGCTGTGGGACGGCGTGCTGGCAGTGGAGAACGGCAGCCCTCGCTGGAGGAGGGCAGCCGCCTAGGCGCCGCTGGCCTGCGGCTGCGGCTGCGGTTGCGACTGCGCCGGCTCCCGGTGTGATGGGGCTTCAGGATAGACATATGTACAAATAGGTGCGCGTACGTTGCACCCGTACTTACCTGTGAACCCAACATGCCAAGTAGTCAGGAACAATGCCCGGCCTGTGAACACACGCCCAACGCGCTTGGTACATGCCGTGGCTCGGCGGCGCGTCGTGGCCTTGCAGGCCAGCTCGCAGTGGGCATGTACCGAGTGCAGAGCGTATCAAAATACGCGCGACTGCCAGTGTTACGGGCATGTGCCGCTGGCGCTTGTTGTGGGCGGGCGGCGGGAGCGCCAACGTCCCCCGCACGCGGGCCGGGGCTCGGTGCTGAATGGCCCGGCCCCTGGCGCCGTTGGCTTTTGATTGCGCTGGTGCGGCGCTAGCTGTGATGTTTGCAATCTTGTTATGCCGTGGGCCGCGCCGTATGATAGCGGTTCCGATCTGGTCAACGATGCATTGAAGATTCGCATGGAAGCGGCCGTATGGCATTCTTTTGTGCCTGAACCCCGGGCCGCCGGGACCCTTCTTCCTTCGCGTAGCCAATGTGGGCGGCTGCTGCGACCGTCGGTTACCATGCTCTGATGTATCGCGCATTTCATGCCGCGACCGCGCCGCTATCGGCTGGTGCGTTGACGCACCGCGAGCAGGGTGTGTGTGGCGGTTGGGGATGGGTTGGGATGTCGGTGATGCGGAGTGTCTATGCCTACGTGGTTTGCAGTCGCACTCGAACGGGCATTGGATGCGGGGGCAGTCGCGCATGTAGTGCTAGTGTACGTGCCAGGCGCCGTGCCGTGCCAGCGGCGCCCCAGATGCTTGTTCACTGGCCGGTTGTGGGGGTTGGCCCCGCAGGCGGTTGGCCACTTGGCGTCGTCACGTGCGGTGGCGGGCACGGGTTGCAGGATGCCCCTGCAGGCCGCTCGGCTGTCCTGTGCGTTGGTTTAGGTGTCTTGGTGTAGGTGTGTTGGTGTAGGTGTGTTGGTGTGGGTGTGTTGGTGTGGGTGTGTTGGTGTAGGTGTGTTGGTGTGGGTGTGTTGGTGATGGCCGCCTTGGCTCCTCTGTCCTGTCCCGGGATGTCGATGGCGTACGCGTGCAGCGACGAGATGTGTGTGTGTCGTATAGATTGGTGGGTGTTCAAGTGTTAAGTAGGAGAGAATCCCGCACGCGTTTGGTAGGGTGTGTTGGTGTCGGTGTGGGTGTCGTATAGGTTGGTAGGGTGTGTTGGTGATGGTTCTCACGGCACGCAAGGCCACGGCCACGTGCGACCCCGGGGCTGCAGCCGGGCGCCCGCGCCCTCGTGTGGCCTCAGCGCCGCCCTCGGGCGCTCGGAGCCCCAGGCATCATACATGCAGGCACCCTCGTAAGAAGCTCCCACCGGACATGTGCTTCCGCAATGGATAGCCACCCAGACAGCCGGGCCGCCCGCCCGCCCGGGCCCCCCGGCCCCCGGAAGCCAGCGGACGCCTGCTGGCCCCGAAAGCCCGGGCGAGCAGGCGCGCGTGCGCCAAGAAGTGCTTCCGGTCGATTCCCCCAATGCCAAGATCAGACGAGGTAGCCGAGCTTTGAATGCACTTGTTCCACGGCAAGAGTGGATGTAACCGCCCCCCACTGGAACTATTGGTCCGACAGGGCGTGGGTTCATATCCCATCCTCGTCAAGACAGATGCGGCACTCTTAGCGCTGCGCCCACTATGCGTCCCTTGGGCCTCCACCACCGCACCACGGGACGGCCCGCACCAAGCACCTAGGCGGCGGGAAAGGGGCGAGGGACTGAGGGATGCGTACGCTCCGTTGCGCCGCCAGGAGCCTGGCTAGGGTATGACCCCTTGGAAGTGCGTGCCTGGGGCGGTGGTTACTCCCTGACTGAAGTCCCCGGGGGCGGTGCTTGGGGCATGGCTGGCGAGGTGCACCGAAGCGTCGTGACACCCGGCAGGGGCGGTACGGGAGGGAATTGACACACTGAGTCCGCACATGACGGGAGTGATGGTGCGCGTTTCAGGGAGCGATCCGACCTCTGCCGCGGGACGGCGCGTGTGCCTTGATTGAACTTATGTGAAGCCGTGTGCCCCCACGCCAGCGGCCTTGCCGGTTCAGTCAGCACAGCTTGCCGAGGCTACCACTGCTGCTTCTCAGGTACCCCAAACACACGGGCGTCCGCACGCCTCCACCCCATCAAAACCGGCTCTCATCCCATTCTCGTCCGTAGATGGATCTTTCTCCGGGAGGGATTACCACAAAGCTTTTGGGCGTAGCAATGGCCTCACGGGCCAGCAGCAGCATATGCCCACGCCTTCACCTGCCGTGTTGCAGCAGCCCAGATTCGCACTCCTGTTATGATGAGTCGCACTCCTGTTATGGTGAGGTGGCGGAAGGTTGTGGCGCGGACGCCGGTTGCATTGGGGTTTGCATGGGATACGGGTGCTCAACCAGGAGGTACCGGTACTGCGGGCGCACGACTGCGATACGTCCTCCGTCGGACCAGGGAAGCTTCCCTGTGCTGGATTTGAGCTGTCACGGCAGGTTGTGGCTGAGTTGCGAATGGGCATTGGTTCGTGGGCTGGTAGCGTACAAGGGCAACGCCGTGGGCGTCGCGGGGCTGGTGCACCCCCTGCCGTACACGGAGCGACACGCTTGGGAGCCCTGGACTACCATGCACGTGCAGCCTACTCCAGAGACGTGTTACCGCACGTAGCTTTCGACCTAGACTGACAGCTGCAGCGCGAGAATGGCGTCCGAGGCGGTGCTCGCGCTGCCGCATAAGCTGCGCGTGATGCGGATGTATCGCACGGGCCTGAAGGAGCTCATCAACTGGAGCATGAACCGGCACGAGTGGTACCCGCGGGTGCGTTGCAAACAACAAATCGCTTCGCAGGTTGCGCGTCGCAGGTCCCGCGACTCCAGTGCTGCCGGTGCATGATGCTCAACATGTAGAGATACCAACGGGCTTGCATGGACATAAGACGGTGGTCTTGGGCGATGGCAAAGCATGCCTTTGCGCTCCCTGTGTTGTAGGCCTACGCTCTGCGCCAGGAGTTTGAGGATAACCGCGCCATGGTAAGGAAGCCGGGCTTTCCTATCGTGGGCATCGGGCACGCCCTCACGCTTGGCCCTGTATTGCGCAGACGGACCGCGAGCAAATTCGCAAGGCGGTTGAGCACGGCGAGGAGCTGCTGGCGCGTTTCCGTCACTGGGAGCCGCTCATCAGTGAGTCGGCATGCCCCGGGCACGACCGGAGCACGACCGGCCCCCTTGTTCGCGTTGTGGCAGCCCCATGACCCACGTCCATGTCTCCCTCATGCTTCAGGGCCCGAGTTCATTGGTGGCACGGCCTACTCGATCAACCCCGCGCAACCAAAGGTGAGCTGGGGATGGCGGTCTCTACGAGTCGCCCGCAGCGGCACCCAAGGCTTGGGCCAATACGCCCATGCGATGCACACTAGCAGGAATTCTCCCCTGCGGAGAGTGCGTCCCTGTCCTAGCCATCCGCGTCAGAGACGCATCCCGGCGCGTGCCCGCCAGCCTGCTGCCCTGCCCTCCCCCTCGCCGTGTTCTCTCCCCTACTACTAATGTCAAGCCCGCATCCCAGCTTGCCGGCCTCCGCCCGGCCGGCCCTTCTCCAGCCGCAGCCAGCAGGCTCGCTGCGCCCTGCTCGCTGCTGCCAAGAGGCGCTCTGAGCCCTGCTCTCGCCTTGCGCCTGCGCTCCTTCCCACGCCCGCAGCTAAAGTTTGTGCCCAACTATGACTACATCGACGAGTACAAGAAGGGTGACCACCTGTAAGCGGTCACGGAGCCGCGGCGCCGCACTGCTCGGGCAGCTGATGCGCCGCTCCAGACGCGCCGTGGTGGCGGGGGGCGCGTGCGGGCGCGCACGCAGGCGCGGCGCCTGAGGCAGCCCCACCACGCGGAGGCCAGAAGGCTGCCCGCGCGCCTTGAGACGTGTGACAGAGCGGCCCGCGCATGGCGCGAGCGCTCGCTGCATGGCGCGAGCTTCCGCTGCCAAACACGGCAGCGGAAGTTGCTGAGCAGGGCGCGCGTGGAGCGGCCGCAGCAGCGGCCAGCAGCTGACGACGGCTTGCGGCGGCGGCTCCTGCGGCGCACGAGCGGGGGGCTGCTGGCTGGGATGGCCCCCAATACGCGTGGCGCCGCCGCAGCGCTGCGCTGAGAGGGGCGTTGGGCGGCGAAGGGCGTGTGGCCGCTTTTGGCATGTGGGGGCGCTGGCGCAGTTGGGCTGTCCGCAGGCCCTGCCACAGGGCGTTGGCGGCTCTCCGGACCGTGACCTCCCTGCGGCGGGCGTCAGGCCGGGGGCCCCAGGGGCCGGCGGCCGGCGCGGAGCCCGGCTGCGTGGGTCGCACGCAAAGGGCGTGCGACGCTGGCTTATCAATTTGGGAGGGCGTACGCTGCGTGGCATAAGTCAGGGTTAGGAGCTGGATGATCGGGGTTGTGGGTGGGGCGGCTGGAGCCTTGGTAGGCAGCGTGTTGCGCCGTGGCGCGTGGGTAGGGGCTGGGCTGAAGACGAAGGGAAGTGGGCATTGCCCATAATTATGGTGAAGCGGCAATATCCTTGCCACAGTGTAACGCGCACGGCGTATTGGCATGTCGAGGAGTTCTGGTGGCAATGACGGGGCGCGGTGGGGTGGCCCCAAGCTCGGCATGCCTCCATGCGTTACATGAGATGGAGTACCATTCACCGTTCGTTGATGCCCATGGGGCGATGATGCGATGCCCTTATTGCGGCGGGCCATGGCCAGGGGGCCGTCATAGCAAAGCACGCCAGCCACCGAGCAACTAACGATACTTCAGTCGTCCCAACATTCTTCAGTGCGTCATTTAGTACCGCCGACCCGACGCTATGCAGGCGGCCCACGCGTACTCCTTCAGCAGGCCACAATAGTGACCCGACGACAGCTTGCCGGCCCCCACTGCGTTGTAATCCAGGTTGCCGGGGTATCACACAGCCGAAATGTTCAGCTGGGCCCCAAACCACGGCCTCCATGGCCCTACCTAGCCAACGCAACACGTCAACACCCCTTGGTCCGCGCATGTCGCACGCCGCGAGTCCGCACAAGCCATCGCCGCAGCTACAAGTACAACAGTGGCGCAGCACATGTCGATGCGCCGCAGGCCACTGCCTTCACATCAACCACAGCTGCACATCCGATGACTGGTATCTCCTCGCGGTGCCGCGCTGGCGCAAGCATCCTCCTCCAACCGCATTCCTATACGCCGCCCCAGCCGTGTGCCCAACCCTGCCTGGCCATCCTATCGCATACCGCTCCTACACCTCCCCCGCCGGCCCTCAGTCGCGCATGGCCAGGTCGTCGTCCTCCTCGCCCTCGTCCATGTCCAGGCTGTGGTAGCCCTCGGGCCGGCCGCGCTTGAGCAGCGCCTCCGCCGCCGCCGTGCCGCTGCCGCCGCTGCCGCTGCCGCCGTTGGCGCCCTCTGGCTTCGGTGTCACGCGGTACACAAACCCACTGCCGGCCGACCCGGGGCCGCCGCCGCCGAGCAGGAGACCGTAGTCGTCGGCAACGGCAGCGGCGCCGCCGGCCGCCGCCGTGGCGGCCGCGGCCGCCGCAGCCGGGTCAACGTCGACGAGGACGTCGGTGTTGTCGGACAGGCCGCCGCCGACGATCATGCGGCTCAGCTCGGTGATGACGTTGTGCTCCATCCAGCGCCGCAGCGGACGGGCGCCGTACACCGGGTCGTACGCCTTGTTTACGGCGTACGACAGGGCGGCGTTGGTGAAGGCCAGGCCGATATTGCGCGGAGCCAGGCGGGCGCCCAGCTCCTTGCCCATGAGCGCAGCGATGCCCAGTAGCTGCGTCTGCGGGGCGGGAGGCAGGCAGGAGGGGTCACAGGGGGCGACGTCAAGCAGCACACATGCCGAACCCCAGGAGCGCAGATATCGAGCCGCCCCACCTTCGCCCAGCCCAGCCCAAGATACCCTGCCCGGCTGCCCTATGCACCCATCCCACCCCGTCCGCCTTCTTCGACGTCCGCCAGCCCCATCCGCAGCCACTCGCACGCACCTGGCGCAGCGGCTCGAAGACCACGATGTCGTCGAGGCGGTTCAGGAACTCGGGCCGGAAGAAGCGCCGCACCGCGCCCAGCACCTGGCCCTTGGCGGCCCGGAACGGGTCCCCGCCGTCGGCGCCATGGGGCCGGTGGGCGGCGCCCTGCTGCGCGGCTGCCAGCAGCGCCTCGGAGCCCAGGTTGGAGGTCAGGATGATGACGGTGTTGGCAAAGTTGACGGTGCGGCCCTTGGAGTCGGTGACGCGGCCGTCGTCCAGGATGGACAGCAGCACGTTGAAGACCTCGGAGTGGGCCTGAGGGGGAGGACGGGAGGAGGGCAGGGAGGGAGAGGGCAGGGGGCCAGCGGGTTTAGTGTGGTGCTCCCGTGCGGTGTGGCGCTGCAGGCAGGCAGCCAGGCAGCAGCGGCGGCGCCCTTGGGCCCCATCTACACAGCGCAAAGCCTTGCCCAGCCCTCTGCCGCACACGGCCCAACAGCTCCCTGCCTGCCACGCACCTTCTCCACCTCGTCGAACAGCACCACGGCGTAGGGCCGCCGCCGCACCGCCTCCGTCAGCTGGCCGCCCTCGTCGTGCCCCACGTAGCCGGGCGGCGCGCCGATGAGCCGGCTGACGGAGTGCTTCTCCATGTACTCGCCCATGTCGATGCGCACCATCATGCGCTCGTCGTCAAACAGCAGCTGCGCCAGCGCCTTGGCCAGCTCGGTCTTCCCCACGCCCGTCGGGCCCAGGAACAGGAAGCTGCTGCCGCGCTGCCGGGCAGCCAGGCCCGCGCGGGAGCGCAGCACGGCATCCGCCACGGCAGCCACCGCCGCGTCCTGCGGGAGGTCCCAGCAGGGAAAGGCGGAGCGGGGCTGGTCAGGCAGCGGACCATGGATGGAAGTACCGGTACTGCCCTACCACCACAGCCCTCTGCAGCCCAAAGCGGCTCCGCCACCCCTGCACGCCGCACCCGCAGCTCCCATCCGTCCGCGTCCCCCCCGCCCTCGTACCTGGCCCACCACGCGCCGCTGCAGCTCCTCCCGCAGCGCCAGCAGCTTGTCGCGCTCGCTCTGCTGCAGCCGCCGCACGGGGATGCCCGTCCAGCGGCTGACCACCGTGGCCACCTCCTCGGGGCCCACCTCCTCGCTCAGCAGCGCGTCCGCCGGCTGCGCCGCACGCAGCGCCTTGAGCCGCTCCTCGACCTCGGGCAGCGCGCCGTAGCGCAGGTCCTGGAGCGGGACAGGGGGAGGAGGGGGCAGGGGAAGAGGAGGGAAGGGCGAGGAGGTTTAGAAGCCGGAGCCCGCGAGCCGGAACCGCTGGGCCAAGGGCTCCTCGCACGCCCGGTAGGCTGGGACGGCCCCGGGGGGACCCCTGGAAACACACGCCATGTCCTGCTTGCGACTCCCCATGAGCCGCAGTCCCCGCACCCCGCTGCTGCGCGCACACGATGAGCCTCCGGCCAGCCGCCCAGCCCTCCACCCGCAGCCCCCGCACCGCAATGCGCGCCAGGTTGTTGTGCTGCTCCGCCAGCTGGATGTTGACGAGCACCTCGTCGCGCTTCTGGGCCAGCCGCCGCAGCTCCTCCAGCCGCTGCCGCTCGGCGCTGCAACGCGAGGCGGGCGATAGGGAACGGGGCAGAAGAGGCAACAGGTGAGGTCCGTGTCAAGCCTCAGGCGGCAGCGCACGCACGCCCCCTCAGCGCGCTAGCCCAGGCCCCTCGCCCCTCGCCCCTCGCCACGGCCCCTCCTTCCCCTTCCCCTCCCTCCCGCGCCCGGCCCCTCACTTGTACTTGAGCTGCAGCGGCGCCAGCGCGTCCTCCAGCGCCGCCAGCGCCGCCGCCACTTCGCCCGCGCGCCGCTTGCTGAGCGCGTCCTTCTCCTTGGCCAGCGCCGCCGCCTCCACCTGCAGCCGCACGCGCTGCCGCTCCAGGCCGTCCAGCTGCTCGGGCTTGGAGTCCAGCTGCACGCGCATGTTGGCGCACGCCTCGTCCACCAGGTCGATGGCCTGCGCAGGGTACGGCAGTGAGGGGGAGGTGAGGAACGGGAGCAAGAACGGGTTTGTGTGCGGGGGTTTAACACGGCGGCAGACCCCGCCCCGACGGCCTCGTTGCTGCTAGCTCGTCCTCGGCATCCGCCATGCCGTCCGTTGCAATCCCAAGCCCAACGCCACCCCCGGCGGTGGTGGCGCGTGTCGCACCTTGTCCGGCAGGAAGCGCGTGGTGATGTAGCGGTCGCTCAGCTCGGCGGCCACCACCAGCGCGCGGTCGGTGATGTGCACGCCGTGGTGCGCCTCGTAGCGCTCCTTGATGCCGCGCAGGATGGAGATGGTGTCGGCCACCGACGGCTCGGCCACGGTGACCTGCTGGAAGCGGCGCTCGAAGGCGGCGTCCTTCTCGATGTGCTGCCGGTACTCTGCCAGCGTGGTGGCACCGATGCAGCGCAGCTCGCCGCGCGCCTGTGGAGGGGTGGATGGAGGGGCGAGCGACGTGTTAGGCGGGAGGCCAGAGGCACACATGTGGAGAGAGAGGGCATCAGCGCCCTGTTACCTGGGCCCCTGTCACGCTTCAACTCCTTTGCCCTTGCCTCCCAAACCACCAGGCCCTCTGCCCCTCCGCCCTTCGTCATACCCTCCCAACCGCCAGCTCCCCCTACCAGCATGGGCTTGAGCAGGTTGGCCGCGTCCATGGCGCCGTCGCCCGCCTTGCCGGCGCCCAGCACCAGGTGCAGCTCGTCGATGAACAGCACCACGCGCCCCTGCGCGCCCGCCACCTCGGCCAGCACCGCCTTGAGCCGCTCCTCAAACTCGCCGCGGTACTTGGCGCCCGCCACCAGGGAGCCCATGTCCAGGCTGATCAGCCGCACGCCGCGCAGCGTCTCGGGCACGTCGCCCTGTGGGAGAAGAGTTGGGGAGGAAAGGTTTTACGGTGCAGGCCCCAAGGACCCCTTCGCGCTTTGCGCCCACAGCCTCCACAATTAGGCTAGGCCGGCTGAGGCGCCACCAAGCGCGTGCGAAGCCCGCGCCGTCCAGCCGGTGGGCCCGCTTTGGACCGCAGACTGGGCCCAACCCCCATGCAACCCTATGCTCGGGGCATTCAATCCCCTCCGCTGTCCGAGTACCGGCCCGCCCCTCCGCCCCTCCCGGCCGCACCTTGACGATGCGCTGCGCCAGGCCCTCCACGATGGCCGTCTTGCCCACGCCCGGCTCGCCGATGAGCACGGGGTTGTTCTTGGTGCGGCGGCACAGCACCCGCACCACGCGGCGGATCTCGTCGTCGCGGCCGATCACGGGGTCGGCCCGCGCGGCATTGGCGGTGAGGTCGGTGCCATACTTTGCGAGCGCGTCGAAGTTGGCGTCGCCCGTCTCGGACGTCACCGGACCGCCGCCGGACGCCTTGCGCAGCTCGGACAACTCGCGCTCGAACTGCGCACGGGCCAGGCCCGCCTCGGCAAGCGCCTCGGACACGTCGGACGCTGCGACCTGGGGTTTTCAGGTATGGGGGTGTGAGGAAGTGCGGGCCGGGGCAGGGATCAGCGGAGGGGTCCATGAGGAGAGGAGACGACGCTGAGCAGCACCTGCAGCCCAGCACAGCAGCATGAGCCCGGCCGGCCCCAGCCGGCGCCCACTTGCGGCCCCGCTGCGACAACTCACCACCGCGAGCAGCAGCGCGTCGGCACCAAGGAACGCGTCGCCCCTGTCCGCCTGCGTCTTGGCGGCCGCGCTGAGCACCTTGCTGAGCTCGCGGCTGGGCGACACCTGGTCCGGCGCCGGCGACACCTTGGGCAGCTTGGCTAGCCGCCTGCGCAGCACGCGGGTGGCCGAGCGCCAGGCCTCATCGCCGCCCACGCGCACGGCGGCGCTGCGGCCTAGACCCTGGGGCTCCTCGAAGATGGACACCGCCAGGTGCAGGGGGGTGAGCGAGGCATGCCCCTCATCCTTGGCCAGGTCGATGGCTGCCGAGAGCAGCTCGTTGACCTTCTGGGTCGCCTTCTTGGGGTCGAAGGACACCATGGCTGCTGGCTGCTGCTGCTACGCCGAACGCACGCCTGGAGGGAGCGGGGAGGTGATCGGACAAGTCAGCTATGCCACCGACCGACTCGACGCAGCACGGAGCTTGGGACGGCAGTCACAGTGATGACAAGAAGCAGCATACATGACTGGTGTCTAGGCGCAGGCCCCAGCCCCGCAAGACCCTGCTTCGCGGTGACGACTGCATGCCATCGTCAAGTGCAGTCCACGGCCAGCACTCGCCTGGCGTCGCTAGCGAGGGCCTCGGTGGTCGCCTACAGGCGTGCTTGGTGCCGGATGACAATGTGGGCACTGAGTCACGACGGTTGTCGCGCAAAATGTCCTCTGCTAAAACACGTTGAGCGTTGTGGAGATGCTTGGTTGCTGCTATAAAGGATTGCTATGTGTTACGTTGTTGTGTTGTAGGTGGCCGGGTTGAAGCCAAGGGTTATATGCACCGTCGCGCCGGTCCGCCCGCGGGTCGGGCCGTCGCGACGCCTCGCGAGTCCTCGCGCAAACTCCGGAACGCTCCAGCGCCTTCCCGAGCGGACCAGCCACACCATAGCATCTACATCCAGCATCATTGCAGCGTGCCCGGCGGGCGCTCGCGGCGCTGCCGGTGAAAGCGAGATCAGGCCATGTCGCATGCCGACCACCAGCAGGAAGCCTCGTTGCAATTCTGTCCGGCTGCTCTGCATTCAGCGTTTCAAGCGCTATGCAACCGAGAAACGCCTTGCAGCGGAAACGCCGCATGGCAATACTTGCCCATGCGGTATCGCTGGATCCGGCGGGAAGCGCCAGCTCACGGTTGGGGCACGCCGAAGCCCTGCAAAAGCGTCAGAGCGATACAAGCGATTCATCATTATTATAGTGAGCCGTGAAAACGTGGTCAGGACTCCTCGTGAGCTCCAAGGCTTCAAGACGCTCCCGCGACGCTTCTTTCACAGTAGCCGGCCACTGTTACTTCAACTTACCTACGTTCGGTGACTTGAGCAGCTAAATTCTTGTTGGGGTGCTTGAAGGCCTCCAAGCGACGCCATGGCGTTCGCGGCCGCGCTCGCGGAGAAGCGTGGCCCGCGCGTTGGCGATGCGGCCTCGCTGTAAGTTATCCGGAGAATGTCGCGGCTGTAACAAGCCGACCAGGCCGAACTTCTGCCGCACAAAACCTGTTTGCGCCCGCGCTCGCCCCCAGCTGGAACTTCACCCCCGCGCCGGGTTGGACGCGCGAGGAGGTGCAGGTCCTCCGCCTCTGCCTCATGAAATACGGCATAGGGCAGTGGATGTCCATCATCAACTCGGGCCTGCTGCCCGGCAAGCTCATCCAGCAGCTCAACGGCCAGACGCAGCGCCTGCTGGGGCAGCAAAGCCTGGCAGGTGCGCCAGCGGCCAGCGCCTTCTTAGACTCTTTGCTCGTGGTACAGCATGGCACACGGCCCATTGCGCATGGCTGCACGGTGGCATGGATTAGGTCATTTCAACCCTCGGCGGGTTTCAGACCGCAGCAGCCATCGGGGTCGGTGGCCCAACCAGAGCATGTGCAACTTGCTCGCTTGATGGCTCTTGTTGAGCTAGCCCAGGCTGGGCGCGGCACGCGGTGGGTTGTACACCAGCAGCACCGGCCGATAACCCTGGGAAGTGTGCTTCCCTTCAGAGCTCGCTTGAGACACCCCACGTCGCCTCGCAAACCCCCTGGCCCCGCAGCTTATACGGGCATACGAGTAGATGTGGATCGAATCCGTACAGACAACGAGGCCCGGACGGACGCAACCAGAAAAGCGGGGCTTATCATCTATGACGGACGTGAGCGTCGCGGGGCAGGGGCCGGTCAGGCGCCCACCTGTACCGTAGCTGGTCATGGCCGGCGGCCGATGGCGGGGCAGGGCACTCGCTGCACATCCCAGCTGAAGTGCTCCTGAGGGGATGACCTGGCCGCATCCCTGTCGGCCGAGTCGGGCCGCTGATCCGCCTCGAGCCTGTTGCCCGTGCATGCCCGCGCCTTCCCCACAGCGACGCTGACCAAGGAGATGAAGGGCGAGCTGCGCGAGGAGGCCGTGCGCAAGTGGGTCGGGCCAGGGGCAGGGCCTGGCGAGGGGGCTGCGTGCAGGGGCCCTGGAGAGGGCTGAAGGGAGCTGGAGTCAGGTCGTCTGGGGACAGGCAGGGCCTTCCAGGCCGTGGGCTGAGGTAGCGGGCTGATGCCTCGGCGGGGAAATGCCTCGGGTAGTGCGGTAGACCATGCAAGGTAAGGTGGTGAAGATGAGAGCGGTGGTGAGCCGAGCCTGTCATGGCTGCAGCAACCTTATCATGGAAGGTTTCACGCAACGGGTTCGCGCACGGTCAAGGTGTGGGGCCCTAGGGATCAGGGCCTGGCACCCCTGGCAGGTTTCCATGACTGACGCCGCCCGCCTGCCGTGCCGTACGGCCACAGGTACGGCCTGTCGCCGGAGCAGCTGGCCGACGTGGACGAGCAGCTGGAGGAGCTGACCAGGTCGCTGGGCGCGGCGCCGGGCCCTTCGGCAGCGTCGGGCCAGGCCGCGGCCGGCGGCGGCGGCGCGCCGTGCTCCGCAGGAGGCGCTGCCGCCGCGGCCACCTCTGCAGCCTCCGCGGTGGACGCGGCGGCGGCGGCTGAGCTCATGGCGGCAGCGCTGCTTGACCCCGGCCTAGGTGGGGCCGGCCCCTTGCCGCTGCTCACGCGCCCCAGCACCGCTGCCTCACTGCCACGCTGCCCGGCTCGCGACCTCCCCGCGCCCCGGCCCCGTCCCCACCGCCCCTCCCGCCCCTGCCTGCCTGCTGCCCCTCCTGCAGCGCTGCTCTTGGCGCAGCCCTCGGACCAGCTGTCGCCCGAGCAGCTGCTGCAGCTGCTGTCGCGCCTGCGCAACCGGCTGGCGGTGCTCGTTGACCAGGCGCGGGGGCGGCTGGGGCTGCCGCTGCGCTCCTCGCCGCGCTGGCCGGCGGAGCCCTTTGCGGCGGCGCTGCTGGCGCTCATGGCCGCCACCTCGCCCGCGGCGGCCGAGGGGCCGGGCGGCGGCGGCGGCGGGTCAGGCATGGTGGCTGTGCCCATGAGCAGGTGGGGTTGGGGGGTGGAGGGAGGGGTGGAGAGAGGGAGAGAAGGGTACGTGGGGCAGGGGGCCATGCGGCAGGGAGTGACGGATGTGAGGGGTTGTCCTAACTCGCGAGGAGGCGGGGGCATCCGGGAGGGGAGAGGGGCGCGCTGGACAGGGGCACGAATGGGGGTGCATGGAGGGGATGCCTGGCGGGCAGGCGGGTGGAGGGCATCGTCATTTGCGACCTGCACCTGCGCCCGGGGCCCCAATTGCGAGGGACAGGGGTCGCCTCCAGGCAGGCGCCTGCCCCACCCCACGTGCTGCGGCCCTCACAGCTGTGCCCCTTTCCACTCCCGCCCGGCGCTGCACCACAGGGAGGTCATGGCGGAGGCGGCCGCGTGCCGCATGCGCAGCGGCACGGCGCCGGGCGTGGCAACAGGGTGAGGTCCCGGAGGCGGCATCCGTGGCCGCCAGGGCCCAGGATCAGGCACTCCGCCTGCTGCGGAGGGCGTACCGCCTGCGCCCTTCTTCGCCCTCAGGCCTGATGCCACCTTACCGTGTCCCGTCCCCGCCCCGTGCCCAACGTGCGCCCGCGCCGGTCCGCCAGGGGCGTCCGCAAGCGCAGCGCCGGCGGCGCCAAGGGCGGCAAGGGCCGCGCGCGGGAGTCGGACGGCGGCGACTGGTCGGCCGGCGAGGAGAACGCGGGGCCGTCGGGCGCGCAGCAGCTGGCGGGGCGGCGCAAGGGCAGCACCGCCGGCGCGGCGGCGGAGGGCGGCGCGTCCCGGCGGCCCACGCGCACCAAGGCAAGGCCGGGCTTTCCGCCACAGGCACCCTGAGCGCGTCCGCCACCTGCTGGGTGCTATGCTGCCCGGGCGGCGCGCCTCCTGGGTGAACCTGAGAACGATTCCCCGCCTCATTGCTCGATGCCGTACACACACCTCGGGCTCCTGACTTCTTTTCGCCCAACCCCGCACCGCACCGCAGCGGCCCGCGGCGCGCTTCGACAAGTACCTGGACGACGACTTCGACGAGGCGGACGGCGGCGGCGGCGAGCTGGTGGACCCCAGCGACGCGGTGCAGGCGCTCACGGCCATGGGCTTCACGCCACGCAAGGCGCGGGGCGCGCTGCGCGAGTGCGACTTTAACGTGGCGGCCGCCGTGGAGTGGCTCTTTGCCAACTGCACCGGCTGAGGGCCGGGCGGTGGAGCGGTGGAGTGGGTGTGTCGAGGGCTGTGTGGTGGAGAGCTGAGCGCGGGGCCAGGCACGGGCGGCTTGGCGGCGAGCGGCGGTTGCCGGGAGCATGCCATGCCGGCGCTCGGTCGCACGTGGATTTCACTCGCGCCACCCGGTTGCTGTGATGTGGCCGGCTGGCGGCAAAAGGTTGCGCGGCGGGAACGAGAGGGGTCTGCGCCGGGGCCGGGAATGTGCGGCTTGACAATGGGTCATGTCGTTTGTGGGGGCGTGTTACGCCGGCGCTCGGGCCGGATATTCGGCTCCCGCAGGACGGTTGTGGGCTGGCCGGCTGGCCGCACCGTCGCTCCCCTGCCGTGTGACGGAGCCTTGACAGGCAGTCGGAGGCCGCATGTGTGTCCGTGCTGCGATGGAGCTGCGCCGCAATGTTACCGCTTACACGACCGTGCAACAGCGTGTTGTCGGGGCCCACCTGTGGCCGCTTGCACAGCGGCCCAACCGCAATCTGGTGGGGCGTCAGCGCCGCTTCACGTTAAGCCTGCACGTCAACGCCCACACCCTGGAGGGCAGGCCCCCGCTCATCCGCAAACGCCCCAGCTTGGCCGCAGGGCCTGATTCTCTCTCACACCCCGCCACGGCCGCTCCCGTCCAGGGCCATGCACAGGCCCCCCACCGCCAGCCCACATCGAGCTATGTCTTATGTCACAACGAGACCGGACGCCCCAGCGCCCGGGCCCCTCATGCACGTGTACCTCTTCCGCCGCTCTCCACCGCGCTGCCCCGCCACACGCCCTGGCCCTCCCTCGCCGACCACGCCCACCACAAGCACTTCGCGCCTTCATCCCAGCCTACCCCACTAAGCGCCTATCCCGTTCCCTCCCCCGTCGCCTCGCCCCACGGTCTCTGCCGTCCCACTGACCGCCCGGCCGGCCCCTGCCCCGCAGCCCACCCCACCCTGCCCGCCCAGGGGCGCCCTGGCGCTCACACGCCCACCAGCACGCTGCCGGGCGCCGCCGCCCTGCTGCCCACCACCTCCACCATGCTGCCGTACATGCTGAACGCGTTGCACTCGTCCACCTTGACGTTGACCAGCTTGCCGCGCAACTCGGCGCCGTTGCCGTCAAAGTAGACCAGCTTGTTGTGGCGGATGCGGCCAAAGGCCTGGGGGAGGGAGGGAGGCAGGCATGAAATGGGGAGGGGGAAGGAGAGGAGGGGAGGGCATATGGTTAGGCCGTGGGTGCGTTGTGCTTTGAAGGAGCGAGGGCAGGCCGGTGCATCGGCCAGGTGCATGGCGCGCTGCAGGGACGGCAAGAGGCGGCCAGGGTGACGCCGGCCCCGGCTCAGCTGCTGGCCGGGCAGCGCGCAGCTGCCGCCCGCAATGGCGTATCGGCCCTTCCGCGCCCCACCCGCGCCCCCGCCCACCTGCGCGGGGTTCTTGGGGTTGGGCCCCTCCACCAGCACCTCGAGCGTGCGGCCCGCGAACCGCTGCGCGCGCTCCGTGGCCACCTCCATCGCCACCTTGTTCAGCCTGGGTGAGGGGGAGGCGGGCCGGGTGGGGGTTAGGGCATGTGGACAGACCAGGCTGCGTGAGGAGCATGGCCCGGGAGCGCCTTGAGGCAGAGCAGCACGACGGGGCACAGCTGCGGCGCCCAGCCGCGCCCTCCTGGCCCTCGGTTCCCCCAGCCCCCTCCCCCGCCTCCCCCGGGCCCCCACCTGTTGAGCCGGTCCGCCTTGATGAGGTCCGCCACCTGGTTGTCCCACTCGGCGGCGGGCGTGTTGGGGCGCGGCGAGTAGGCGGCGGTGTTGACACGGTCAAAGCCAACCTGCGGGGGATGGGAGGGCAGAGGAGGAGACGTCGGTCAGGAGGCAAGCAAGCGGACAGCGCTGGTGAGCCCACCAGAGAGGGCGCGCTCCGTGGACGGTGGTGCCTCGATCCCCAGGCCCTGCCCCCAGCCGCCCCTCCGCACCTCCCGGACCAAGCGCTCTGTAGCCAGGTACTGCTCCTCCGTCTCGCCTGGGGGGAGGGGCCGGGGTGGAGGGGGGAGCAGCAGGGCAGGGCCGGTCAGCGCCATCTGGGTACCCCTCTCGCGACTGTACATGCCGCCTCTTGTCTCCCTCACCCGGGAAGCCCACGATGGCGTCGCCGCTGATGGACGCGTCCGGCATGTACCGCCGGATGTTGTCGATGATGGCGCGGTAGCGCTCGTGCGTGTAGCCGCGCAGCATGGCCTTGAGGATGTCGTTGTCGCCCGACTGGGGGAGGAGAGGGGGAAGAGGGTGCGTAGGACGGCGCGGGGCGTTGGGGCGCACCGGGCGCACGGCGGGGTCGGGGCCAGGGCGCTCGCAGCAGCCTCCCCTCCCCTCCATGCCGATGCTGAGCTGCCGTCCTGCCCTGCTCTACGTCGCCTGCAGCGTGGCGCTCTGTGCCTCCCGCCCGGGGACCCGCCTCCCGCCCACCCCCCTGCACCGCCGCACCTGGAACGGGATGTGGAAGAACTCGCACAGCTTGGGCAGCTCGGAGCAGGCGCGCACCAGCCGGTCTGGGGGGCGGGCAGGGGGGCGGGGGGCGGGGGAAGGGCAGGGCAGGGTATGTAGAAGCTTGACGCACATGCACGAAGGCCATGCAATGCCTATTCCCTCCTCCGCCTGGGCGTTTCCCATGGGCCCCCGCAACAAGACTCGACCCCTACCGTCCAGCTCATCTACCCGTTGCCCTCCCCCCCCGCCTTACAGCCGTCCCCCCGTCCCCTCCCTCCCTGCCCCTCCCCCGGGGGCGTACCCGTGAAGTAGCGCGGGTGGCTGGTGGCGAAGCGGATGCGCTCAATGCCGGGCGTGTCGTGCACGTAGCGCAGCAGGTCGGTGAACGTCCAGGCGCGGCGGCCGCTGGCGTCGGCGGCCAGGCCGGGCAGGTCCCTGGGGGCAAGGGCGGGGGCGGGAGGAGGGGCACGGAGGAATGAAGCGGGGGCCGGTGGTTGGGCGGGCGGAGGCTGAGCGGGCGAGGACCGGGGCGGCGGCCAGCCGTCCGTCGGACGTTCCACGTGCGCACGCGGAATCTGTACGGCGCCTGCCGTACCTGCCGTACGCGTCGATATTCTGCCCCAGCAGCGTCACCTCCTTGTACCCCGCCTCGCCCAGCGCCAGCATCTCGCGCTTGATGTCCTCGGCCTTGCGGCTCTGTGGGCCAGCAGGGCAGTGGGAATGGCGACAGGGGTCAGCAGCTGCTGCCGCATGCCCCACACGCCATGCGCCCCTGCCCCGCCCCTCGCGCCCTCGCATCCATTCCCTCGTCGCCCCCTACCCCACCGCCGCACCTGCTCCGAGCCCCGCGTGTACGGCACCACGCAGTAGGTGCACTTTTCGTTGCAGCCGTAGATGACGTTGACCCAGGCCGTGATGTTGGACTCGCGGCGGGGCGTGGTGATGTCCTCCTCCACCGCCACCTGGCAGCCGAGAAGGGCGGGGCATGGGCAGAGAGGTGGGTGGGCCGGAATGGGCTGGACCCCGCTGGCCCGCTGCCAGCCTCCACGCGCCCATGCCCCCATCCCAGGCCTGCCCTCTATCCATATTCCGTCCCCAGCGCCTCACCTCCTGCCGAGCACCCTGCCCCCCCCCTTCTCGCGCCCCTCTCCAGCCCCTCTCCTGCCCCTCTCCTGCCCCTCTCCTGCCCCTCTCCTGCCCCTCACCCCCCACCTCTCCTGTCCCTCTCCTGCCCCTCTCCTGCCCCTCTCCTGCCCCTCTCCTGCCTCACCTCCCTGCCCTTCCCTCCCATGTGCCCTGCACCCCAGCCCGCCGCCTCACCTGCTCCGTGGCGCACACCTGCGCGTCGTTGGCCTGCTCCAGCAGCTCGTTGATGCGGTTGGCGAACTGGGGGCCTGGGGGTCGGGTGGATGGCGGGGGCAGGAGAGAAGGGAGGGGGCGTGGGGCGGGGCAGAGGTGGCGGCCACGGTGGAGGCGGCGTCCAACAGGCGGCCACAGAAGCCGCGTCCAGCCCAGCCCTCCACCCCGCTGCCATCCGCGTTCTTAGAAACGAAACCTTTCACTGGCTGTGCCTCCTCCCTCCCAGTCTGTTCCCCGTTCCCCCGAATGCCCTGCCATGTGGCAATGCCGCCTCTTCTTGCCCCCGGCTGGCTCTACTGGCTACCGACGCCCACCCCCTGCACCGTGCGCCGCGGTGCCGCTGTCTCGCCCAGCCCTGGCCCCCGCACCCGCCCCCCCGCACCCCCTGTGCCCCCCGCCGCTCTGCCCCCCTCCGCCGCCACCCACCCATGACGATGTCCAGCTCCGGCACCCTCCGCAGCAGCGCCTGCCCCTCCTGCTGCGCCACGCAGCCGGCCACCACCACCTTGAGCTCGCCCGCGCGCTCGCGCTTGCGCTTGGCCTGCGGGCGGGAGGCGGGGTGGGGGCGGGTGGTGCGGGGCGGGAGGGCGGGAGGCGGCGGCCAGGGGTGGAGGGTCGCGGGGCAAGGCTTCACAAAGGGTGCGTCCGGCCCCAGTCAGTGCTCGCCGCCCGCCCGACCCTGCCCGGGACGCCAGCCCCGGATGAACCCCGGGCGCCGCACCTGGCCCACAGCCCCGCCGCCAGGAAACCCCCACCTGACGGCCGCCCCCAGACACGCACACGCGCCCACGCACCCGAAGCCCCTCCGGCCCCCTCCGCCCCACCCCCACCCCCGCCCGCCCACCTGCTTGCCCAGCGCCGAGTACACCTTCTGCTCCGCCTTCTCCCGGATGGAGCAGGTGTTGTAGATGAGCACGTCGGCCTCGCCCGCGTCCTGCAGCGGGAGGGTGGGACGGTGGGAGGGGACGAGTTGGCGCGTCGAACGTCCTGCCCGTGGCTGCGGTCCGGACCGCACACCCGTCTCTGGGGCCCCGCCAGCCGCCCCCCCGGCCCCAGGGCCACACGCGGGGCGCACACAGCTGGCCGGTGCCGTGTGTCGCGTGTTGCGCCCCTGCCCGGCGGCCCCCCCACCCCCCATGCTGCCCGCCGCCCCCCCCCCACGGGGCTGCTGCCCGCTTGCGCTTGCATGCAGCCCCACGGCCGCCCCAGCTCGCGCCCACAGCCCCGCCTCCTACACCCCTCCTCAGGCCGCATGCCATGGCGCAAAGGCGCGCCTGTCCTGTTCCCGTCGGCTGCCCACCGCCCGCCGCCCCCCGGCTACACCCGCCACGAGATGGATGGCCCCGTCCCCTCGCCGCAAGCCAGTCGGGGCCCCCAGCAGGCCCGGGCCGCGGGCCCCGCGCAGCCGCTGCCCGTCACCATCCCGCACCCCACACACCGCACATCACCACCCCGCACTGCCCGCACCCGGGGGCCCGCACCTGGCTGCACTCGTAGCCCACGCTCTCCAGCACGCCCGCCATGCGCTCCGAGTCCGCCATGTTCATCTAGGGGCCGGGAGGAAAGCAGGGCGCAGAGGCGCAGAGGCGCAGAGGCGCGGGCGGTCAGCAGGCGCCGTGCTTTGGGGAGGGGGTAATTAGCAGCACGGGTGCGGCCGCGGTGGGCGGCTGCTTGCTGCCTGGTCGCCCCCCACAAACGGCACGCGGGGGCCGTCCCGCCGGGTCCGCCCTGACTCCTCCGTTCTGGAGTCCTGCACTACGGAGCGGCCAGACTCCGCCACCGCCCACCTGGCACCCAAAGGTGTGGATGAAGAACTTCTTGCCGTTCTTGGCCACACCCGTGGGCGCTGCCCGCACCAGCACCTGGCCTGCGGGATGGGCCAAACGCGGGCCAAGGGCAGGGGGGCAGCGGTGGGCGGTGGGCGCGGCAGGGCTGCGGGATCGGTGCTGTGTTGCAACCTTGCTGGTGTTGGTGGGGAGAGAGGCGCGCGGGGACAGGGGCCGGCGCGTGCTAGGGTGGTCGCGGCGGACAAAAGAAGCGTGGAGAGCTGCGCGTTCGCGTCAGCGGGGCTGCGGCAGCGGCCCACCGCCAGGGCAGCAGCTCCTGGCAGACGCCATCGGTCCAACTGCGATAGCGGATGCTGCGCGACGGCCGCTTAGGACGCACAGCAGGCAGCTGGCGGGAGCTTGCGCAGCGCGGAGCCACACGCAAGGACGGGTCCCCGCCGGGGCAACTGGGTGCACCCCGCAAACGTGCGCCTACCCTCGCTGCCGCAGTAAGTGGATGCCTCTGTCTCGTCAGCGGCGTCCAGGAACTGCGCCGACGCGACCATTCCTCCGACCTCGGCGGTCGCGGTCGACGCTAACGGCTGCGGTCCTCGCTGTTGCTGGATGTGTGCGCGGCCAGAGGAGCTCGCCACAGGCCGGAAGGGCGCAGCAACAGGCGCTGGGCGCAGCAGCCATGGCTGCGAAACTGCGCCGCTGGCCAATTGGGACGCCTGTTGAGGCGCTATGACAGAGTTTCGCAGCATCGTTGTATTGAGTGCTTAGCAAGGCGCGTCGGCGACAGAAGAGGAGTTGTGGTGCTTGGGCGCTTGGAAGCACTGTACAACTCAGCTATGCGTGCTACGAGTTCTTGTCTACAGAGTTGCGCAGCAGAGTGGATATCTGGCAGGGCTTGCGAAGTTTTGTGGACAAGTACAGGAGACAAGCTACTCGCGTTAACTAGGCACACCTGCCATGGTATGCAGCTTGCTAATCTTGACTCCAAGTGACCTTGACAATAGTGACCGACCCGGGGGCGGCCTCTTCATGCCCCTGCAGCGTTCGCGGCGCTGGGGTTCGCGGCGCTGGGGTTTGTGGTCGCCAGGCTGGACGTTAAATGCAACCGCACCCACTAAATTGCATAGCAAGCGCCGGCTCAGGCAACTCTCCTTTCTTCCGCAATGCGCGGGATCTTGGGTCCCGACCCGCTGTATTAATAGCTGCGCCAGCTTCTCTTCTGTCATCCATAAGATACATCCTTCAACGCGCTGGTGTCGAGCAACTTTGCAACGCGTGCCACTCTGCCAGGAATCCACCTCGGCAGGCAGCAAAGGCCGCGGCCGCTCGGCAGCCCTCACCACCGCTGCGGCGTGCCGGCTACCTGGTCGCCGCCGCCACTACTGCGCCGCGCTGAGTCAGCCTTTGTCACCGCTGGCGGCTGAGGGGCAGGAGCTGCGACGACAGACGGTGGAGGCGCGGCGGGAGCGCGGGGAGCTGCAGATGGTCTTACAGGGCCCCACGTTAGCCGGGGCGCTGTTGTGGTGTTCAATATCTGCAGACATGCAGGGCCAAGCACTCAAAGCCCCGCCCTTCGCCACTCTCCAGGTGCCTAGTCAGCTACCGCCGCCACCGCCGCCGCCCAGGCTGAGGTGGCCTCTGGCGACGGCGCAGTGGGCTCTGCGGCGCCGTCGCCGACATCAGCAACGGCCGCCATGGTGGTGGTGCCCTGGGCAGCGGCACATGTGGGATGAGTCTGGTGGCTGCGCTGCTCGGTCTAGACACACCGTTCACCTTGGCGTGCCCCGGGCCCTGGCCGGCAGCGCAGGCCAGCCTCCGGTCCTCGGAGCGCGGCTGGCAGATGGAGGTGCTACTTCCACGAGTGGGGGTTGAGGGGCACACCGGCTACCCGACCACCTGCACCGCATGAGCCATGGCGCCGCCGTCGTGTGGCAGGCCGTCCTGTGCGGGCCCCACACGCCCATCCTGGCGCAGCCGCCCGCGGGCTTCAAGTATGGGCTACCGGCCCCGTCGCACAGCAGCGCGGCGCCTGTGATCACAGCCACGCACGCCTACGACATCCTGCACAGCACGCTGTGGCCGGTGCCGCTGCCGCCGGACGGGCCCCTGCAGGCGCAGTGCGTAGAGGGACTGCTGCTGCTGATCCGGCTGGTCATGGAGATGCAGCCGGACGCGGCGGCGGCGCGGCTGCCGGGGCTGTGGCGCGCCGTTTGCGCGGCCCTCACGGCTGGGACGGAGCGCCACCAGCCAACGCTCGACGTCATCCGCCACGCCGGCTTGCTGCTGATGCTGGAGGTCCCGGAGCCGGAGCCTTCGGCTGGCGGCGCTGGGACGGCTGGCGCAGCAGACGAGGGCAGCGCCGCCGCCGCCAGCTGCTGCCCGCCCAGCCTGCACGCCGCGCTGGCGGCCCGCTTCGTGCCCGCGGTGGAGGCGCTGCTGCGGCGCCTGGCAGCGCAGCGCACGCCCGGGGCCGCCGAGACTGCCCTCTTCGCCACCAACGCCCTGCTGCGCTTCTCGGGCGTGTGGCCGGCGCTACTGGCGAGGGGCCCGCCGGCGCAGGTGGCGGCGCTCATCGCCACCCTGCACAAGGTGGTGGGCGCCGGGCTGAGTGGCGTGCCGCTGCGGGGGCTCCAGAGCGCAGCGGTCCTGTACGCGTCGACGTAGCGCGGATTGGACTTCATGACTACGACCAGCACGTGCGCCGGCTACCTGGTCGCGCTGCTGGAGCAGGCCGCGCTACTCGTGCTGCCGTCGCCCCCGCCGCCGCCCACAAAGGGCCCCGGCGCGTCGGCGCCTGCCTTCGACCCCCTCCTTGTCAACAACGCGCTGGAGAGCCTGCCAAGTGGGCAGCTTCTCATGAGCCAGGCCTTGCTGCTGCGTGCCGCCGGCGGCTGGCCGGACCCCGGCACGCCGGCCGCGGCCCAGGCGGCGGAGCTGGCCGTGTTTGCCTACGCGCAGTGGCGGCCCTTCCTTCAGGAGGCCAACACAGGCTCTGCCGTCCGGTACCGCTGGCAGCTGGCGGCTGCGCAGCAGTGGGCGCTGGCGGCGACCGAGGGAGCGGGCACGCCGTGGGAGGCCTTCTGCAAGGCGCAGCTGGGCATGCCGCTGGCGCAGGTGGGAGCCTTGTCCGAGGCGGCGGCGCGCGAGCCCCTGCCAGGGCAGCGCCTCGACAAGCCCTCCGAAGGGCGCGTGCTCGGTGACGCCTGCCTGCTGCCGTTGGTGCTCGACACCGCTGAGCTGCTGGCCGTGCTGTGCCCGGGCGAGCTGGCGGCCTGTGTCGTGCCGGAGGAGGGCGCGATGCCATCCTGGTTCTACCAGGCACGCGCGCAGCCGCTGCTGGTGCTGGACGCGCGGGCTGAGGCGCTACTGCTGCGGCACGGCCGGCCCGAGCTGCTGGGGGCGCTGCGGGAGCTGGCGGCGGACGGGGGGCCGGGCAGGAGCGACCTGCCGTCGGCGGCGGCCGGCAGCGGCAGCGCCCTGGCCGCGCTGCGGACGCTGGTGCGCAGCCCGGCCCGGGGCACCGCTGCGGCGCCCGTGCTGCCGGCGGCGCTGGTGGCGAGCCCGACCGCCTCGCCCGCCTGCCTGCCGCTGTGCGCCAACCCCGGCTGCGCGATCCTGGATGGCCCTAGCGAGGCGCGGCAGCTGCAGTCGTGCGGCCACTGTCGTGCGGTGTCGTACTGTTCCCGGGAGTGCCAGACTGCGCACTGGCGGACGGGCCACAAGGAGGCGTGCCCGGCTGGCATGGCGGCCGGTCGCTAGCTAGGGGCTGTGCGGCAGCTGCCGCAGTAGCTCCAACGGCGAAGGAAGGGCGCACATATGAAAGATGCCATGCAGACAAGAAGGCTGCGTACTGGCAGCGGCACCAGGCAAAGCAGGTACCGGTACTTTGATTGGGGAGTGGGGACATGGGCTAAGAGCGTAGCGCAGTGGCATACGCTGTCAAAGCGGGAGCTCGGGGAGGTACTGGTCTCGGGGCCCGTCTGCTCGCGCAGCTGGCGGGCAACTGCCGGGCGCTGACAGAGTAGTTGAGCTCTAGCGAGCGCACGTCACGGGGGAGCGCTGCAGCGGCAGTGTGGCCCCCACATGCAGTATGCCAAGAAAGCGATACGTGCTGTTGAACGTCGT
>BDDC01000879.1:0-13106 GCA_001662425.1 Chlamydomonas sphaeroides | reverse complement strand
GAAGTCACAAAAGGAGTATCTGTAACCTGCGAAAACGTGAATTCATCGATATCTCCTGCGTAGTCTGGTTATGTTTGAAATGTCGGTGGCTTCGGGGTGGTTTGGGCAGCGGATGGCGCTAACTGAATCGCGTGCACCGTCGTGACGCAGCCGTTGCATGCCATGCAAAGCGTGTCATGCCTCAACGGTGCAGAACTACATAGCAGGACCAGGTGGGCTCTGCTCCTGATATGGACCGGGGGGGGGTCAGCCGAGATTGGAAGGGGCTTCGGCGTGGCTTAGGCCTTAATGTGCTGTGGCTAAAAGGTTGAAGTCGCCACGCACCGACCCAGCCCTTGGCACCAGCTCACACTACAAGAAGCGGTTTCTTGTACGCAGGCACCCACGCCACACCAGCCTTGAGCATGTCCGCGTACTGCAGTGTGGAAGTGTCGCGCCCCTTACCCGTCTTCGCAGTGCAATGCCATAATTCGACCTTGATATCGTAAGGATGAGCGTAGAGGAAGTGGCGCTGGTGCCGCGGGGCGCACCGGGCTTTGCCCACATCAAAGGACCTAGCTGCTGCATATGTTCGGGCTCGCCATTCTTCACGGCGGTCATCGAAGGTGTGGTATGGAAGCAAAGGCTGTGACGGTCTGGCATGCCAGTTTCCAAGCTCGCAACCTGCTGCGAACGCAGGCGACGTTGAGATTGTTCAGCGCCACATTAGCGCCGACCCTCGATGGCTTAAAGCCGTGGACCAGAGGGGCCGCAAGACGGCCGCCCATGTCGCCGCTGAACACGGTCGTGTCGAGGTTGGTCGCTCTCCTCTGGGGGGCACAGCCGCTGGCGTGGCCGCCACGACGAGCTCGCAACTACAGGGTCGCCAAGCTCCAGGCTCTGGGGCTGATGCGTGGTGTGTGCGCAGCGCCGTTAGGACCGGCGGCAGCGCGCTGTCGCACGCCAACCTGGTCAGCACAGCGCGTGCTCCACTTGGCGCCCTCCCTTGCCTCGGCCCTCTTCCCTCTCGGCACCGTCAGTTGCCGGTCCAGCCTTACGTTCCCTATCATCCCCGTACCTGATCCTCCGCCGCCTCAGGTCCTGCAAGCTCTAATCCTCGCAGCCCTCAACCACGCGCCGCCGGGCGGCCCCGCCGGCCAGCCCGGGTCCGGTCCGGCGGCGCCAGTCGACGTAGCTGCCAGCTCCGCCAGGAGCTCTGGCACCGGCACCGCCGACGCTGGCCCCGCCAGCCCCGGCGCCTCGACGGCCGACCACCCCGGCAACAGTTTGGTCATCACCACGCCGCGCCGGTCGGGCTGGATGGCCTCGCTCACCGCCTCCCTCACGCCGCGACCGGCGGGTCCTGAGCAGGTGACGACGGGCGGGCGTGGCGGAGGGCCGCGCGGGGCCCCGTGGCGCGGCCTAGACGGGTCACGTCGGCGGGCGCTCCAGCCCGGCAGTCCGAGCACCGCCCACGCGCCAGCTCATCTCGCGCGCCGCGCTGCAGGGGCCCCGCCGCCCCGCTTGCTTGCGCGCCTTGCTGCCAGCCATGTTGCCGCACTGCATTCACTGCAGCCCGGCTGTGACGCCCCCGGCCCCCGACCGCCGCCCTCCCGCGCGCGCCTCCGCAGCGGTTGTCGTCGCTGCTCAATGCCCGCAGCGGCCGGGGCCACACGCCCCTGACGCTGGCCGCCGGCCACGACAAGAGCGAGGCCGTGACGTTGCTCCTGGCGTACGGTGAGGTGCCGTACATCCTGCTGTACATGTACGGCGCACTGGTTGATCTGCGCAAGCGTTCGCGCAACCGCTGCGCGCTCCTTCCTTGGTGGCAACGCTGCCATCAACCTCTGCTGTGCCCCTCGTCTCCATGCACCGCCACCTCCCCCGAAACCCCTGCCAGGCGCCGACCCCTGGGTCGGCGACTCGGAGGGCCGCAACCCGCTGCACCACGCGGCCCGCGCGGATGCGCTGAGGGCGCTGCAGGTGGGCGGCAGCCGCGGCCGGGCCCCGTTGCGGCTGCGCCCTTGCGTGGTGCCTTGCCTTGGGCGAGGAGCCTCGTGGCCCCTTGCGGCGCCCCGCGGCCTGCGGGCAGCCCCCCCCCCCTTAGCACCGTGCTGTGCCTAGGCGCGGTGGCACCGCGCACCGCACCGGACCGCACCGGACCGGACCGCACCGGACCGCACCGCACCGCACCGCTGTCGGACCTCGTCCCTCCCGTCACCGCCGCCCGCCCGCGCCCCCTGGCTCCAGGCGCTGCTGGAGGAGGAGCGGCCGTTCAGCCGGAGAGCGGCGCCGCCCAACCGCCCGGGCTTGCGGTGGGTTGCCGTCGTCCGGGGGGTTTGAAGGGCCAGGCGCGGGGCGGGCAGGGCCGCCAGGCCGCACGTGGGGGGAGGGGGGGCGGGGCGCCGGGCGCTGCCAGACCGCGGGTCAGGGACGGACGAACATACAGGGGCTGCGTGGCATGGGGTGGTCGCGGGGTTGGCTGGCTGGCACCGGCGCCCCCGGCGGATGGCGCACGTGCCACTTGTGTCCAGCGTCGCCGCCTCCGCGGCCCCTGCCGTGCGCCGCACGCTTAGACACCCCCGCAACCGTACCGTGTCGTGACGTGTGCCGTACAGTTTTGTGGACAGCGTGGACATCTACGGCTTCACGGCGCTGCACTACGCCACCTGGGCCGACCGCCGGCCCGCCATGACGGTGCTGCTCAACTTTGACGCCAACCTCATCGCTCGATCCAGCGTGAGCACGGCACCGCACCTTACTGTACCGTAGACCCGCCGTACCCGCCGTCCTGCTGGTCGCGACGCCTGCCCGCCGCGCCGTTCTCGCAAGCTGTGTGACGCCTCCCCTCCCTCCCTCCTTCCTCGCTCGCGCTCTTCCGCCCCCCAGGCGCTGCACAACGACTACTACACGCTGCCCGCCGGCTCCACGCCGCTGCACGTGGCCTGCCTGCTGGGCTGCCAGGACCGCGTCAAGCTGCTGCTCCGCGCCTACGTGAGGCAGGGGGAAGGGAGGGACGGGAGGGAAGGGACAGGGACGGGGCCCAGGATCTGCAGGGCTTGCATGGGGCGGGGCCGGGTTGCGCAGGGCAGGGCAGGGCAGGGCAGAGCAGGGCAGGGCAGGGCAGGGCAGGCTGAGGGCCTTCGCGGGGCGCCCCGCCCACAGCGGGCAAGGGGCAGGGCGGGGTGCTCACGGGGGGAGGGGGGGCGGGCCCCTGTGTGCGTTGGCTGCCGCCGCCGGCTGCCCCTGCATACACCTGCCTCCCCCTCCCTCCCGCTCCCCTCCCCTCTTCCCCTTCCTCCACCTCGCCCCCGCCCCTTCTGGTGCTCGTGTTGTTGACTCGTTCGCTGCTCCTTCGATACACCCCCTGCCGCGCCCGCAGTACGAGACGGCCGCCGACCTGCTGCCCAGCCAGACCGCGCTGCTCGCCACCGCCGAGCGCCGGCGGCGGGCGAGGTCGCACCCCGACCCGCGGCTGCTGCTGACGCGCACGCAGCGCCTGCCCTACCACATAGCCGCGCGGTGCGCTGGGGAGAACGGAGACAGCAGACAGGGCGAGCGGGGAGCCCCAGGCGGGGCGGGGCCTCTGCCTGGGGCTCCGGGCCACCTCACAACACCCTGCTCCCCCTCCCCTCACCTGTCCCCTGCTGCCGCCCCAGCTGCGGCCACCGGCACCTGCTGGACTGGCTGGACCCGTCCGTGCCGCTCATGTTCCTGTTTGGCGGCGAGGAGGAGGCGGGCGAGGGCGGCCACGGCGGCGCGGGCGGGGCAGGGCCCACGCAGCTCATCGGCGTGTCCAGGTAGTGGCGGCACGGGCGCGCCTGCCTGAGGCTAAGAGATGCGCCCGGCTAGGCCGTCACTCCCATGGTGCTCCCCCGGCGGGGCCCCTGCCGGGGTGGGCCTGCTGCAGTGCGGCTGCAGGGCTGCAGGGCTGCATGGCGGCGGTCGTGATGGTCTCACGGCAGCTGGGGCCCCATGCCCTGACGCCGGCCGCTGCGCCGCCGCTGCGGCTGCCCCCGCCCCTCATGCAGGCTGACGGTCATCGCGGCCAAGGCGCTGCACGCGGCGCTGCTGGAGTCGCTTGCGACGGCCGAGGCCGACATCGCGCGGCACAAGGCGGCGGAGGCGGCGCGGCGCGAGGAGCGGCGGCGGCGGCGGGAGCTGCGCGCCGCGGCCAAAGAGGCGGCGGCGGCGGCGGCGTCGCTCAAGCAGGGCAAGGTGCGGCGTAGGAGCGGGGAGGTGCCATGGGAGGAAGGGAGGGGCGGGGACGGCAGCAGGGCGGGGACGGCGGGGCGCTGAGGTGCGGGGCCCAGGGGCTGGGGCCGTTGCCGCTTGCCCTGACGCCTGCCTCCCGCCTGCGCGTCCGGCAGGAGCCGCCGCCGGAGGGGCTGCGAGGCACGCTCCGTCGGCTGATGACCCGCGACCCCGGCGCCGGAGCAGGCAGTGGCGGGGGCCGCCGGCGGCGGCGCAAGGCCGGCGGCGGCGTGCCCAACGCCTGGGCGGCGCCCGGCGCCACTGACGCCGCCGCCGGCGGGGCCGATGCCGCCGGTGGTGATGGCGGCGGCGGCGCGTCCAGCTCTGACGGCAGCGACGTTGATGACAGCCCCCGGCCCAGCGCGCAGCAGGCCAAGGCCAGCCGGCGGCGGCGCGACGCTGCCGCCGGCGGCGGCAACGCCGACGGCGCTGCCGCGTCGCTACGTGGCTCCATGCCGGTCGGCGGCGCCGACGACAGCGACGACGATGACGGCGGCGGTGGCACCGGCGCCAGCCCCGGCGTCAGCAGGGCCCTGCTGAAGCGGCTGTACCGCGTGGCCCTGGGCCGCGGCAGGGCCCGCGGCGGCGGCGGCGGCGGCGGCGGCAGTCAAGTGCGCGCCAGCACAGGCCTCATGGCCCGCCTGCAGCTGCCCGAGGGGCCCGAGGACGCGGTTGCGGTATTCAGGTGCGCGCCATGCGGGGTTGGGGCGGGGGTAGGGGCTGCCGCGAGCGCAGGCAGCGGGCTGCAGCGGGCAGCTGTCGCCGCCGAGAGAGAGGGGTTGTGCGGACGTGTGGGCCTCACGCCAGCCGCATACCCGACACGCCGCCCGCCCGCACGCTCCAGGCCTGCGCTCCTCGCCCCGGCTCCTCGCCGCGCCGCCGCATGCGTGTGTGGGGTTCTGTGGTTTTACTTGACACTGGATCACCCTGCCGCCCCGCAGCCCCAACCGCCCAGCCCCGCGCTACAACGTCCCAACTCAGGTGCGGCGCTTGGGGAGTGGGTGCTGGGGTCCGACGGCTGCACCGCCGAGGCGTAGGGACAGGCTGGGCCGCGGGCCGGGACCCGGGTCCATGTCGCGTGGCCACCGCCCCATGCACGTGAGCCGCCCACCCGCAACACGGCCTGACGCCCACAGCCACTCGACTGCCACACCCAGCCACCTGCCTTTCGTGCCCCGCATCTGCCCTGCCCCTACGTCCCGCCACCACCCCGGGCAGGTTGTGCTCGAGGCCGGGCCCCCGGCACGCGCCTCCACCAACGGCCTCCCCCTGGCAGCGGCGTCGCCGACACCGCGGCCGCCGCCGCCGCCACCGACTGGCAGCTCTCCGGCCGACGCTGGCGCAGCCGTGGCGCCGTCGCCGCCGTCAGTGGCCGGCTCGGCCGCCGCCGCAGCTGGCGGCGGCACGGGCCAGGTCTTAGTCTTCTCGCTATTTGGTGCTGGAGGCGGCGGCCTTCCGCCGTCTGCCCGGCAGTCGCTGGCCGGCGGGCCGCTGGCGACGGCCCGGCGCTCGGTGGACGCGGCTCCCCGCCCGCGTCTGCAAGAGCCCGTGCCGGCCCCATCGGCCGTCGCCGACGGCAGCTGCGCGACGGCTGCTGCTGACGGCAGCTCTGCGATGGCTGCTGCTGACGGCGGCGGCGGCAGCGGCGCCGTCGCGCGTGCTAGCGGCAGCGGGCCGGCGCTGCTGACCGAGCTCCTTGGCCGGTCAGGCTCGGTGGAGGGGTCGCCCGTCGACGTGCACGACGGCGGCGATGACGCGGACAGCGCCCGCGGCGGCGTGCCGCCGCCGTCTGGGCCGGAAGAGGCGGGCTGCAGCGCCGACGAGGCGCCGCTCCCACATGACGGCGACGATGACGATGACGACGACGCAGGGCGGGGCCAAGCGCACCCGCCGCCGCTGGTCCTGCTCGACGCTGACGGCGCTTCCGATGCCGAGGCCGCGCCGCCGCGGGCCAGCGCCGCCGGCGCCGACGCGCCCGGAACGGGGCCGGGGAGGACCTCCCGAGTGGGCTCTGCCGCCAGCGGGACACCACCGCCCGCGGCGGCGGACGCTGGCGCCGCTCCCTCGGCGGCGGCCGCGGCCGACGACGCCCCGCCCGCGACTCCGGCGCCGACGCCCACGCAGGCGGCTGGGGGTGTAGGGTCGGCGGCGGCCGAGGGTGTGGGGCCGGCGGCGGCGCCCGCGCCGTCCGCTCCATCGACGGGGCCGGCGGGTGGCGTTGCGCGGCTGCTCGCTGGCCTTCGCAACACGCTTCGGCGGACTCAAGGGCAGCACTCGGCGCAGGTGGCGCCGCTGATGCCTTCACCTAGCCTCGGCAGCGGCGCCGCCGCAGCCGCAGCGCCCGCGGTCGCTGCCGACTGCGACGGCGGCCCGGGCTCGCCCATCCCTGCGCCGCCGTCGCCGCCGCGCCGCGGCGAGCGGCGCGTTGGCGGCACCGCCAACCACCGCTCCCGCCACACCGACCTCCACCGGCGCGCCCTCGTCATGTCGGCCGACAGCGCCGCCGCCAGCGCCGACGGCGCCGCCGCCGACGGGCAGCTGCTGCCCGGCGAGGCGCCTGCGTCGCCGGGCACGCCGACGCGGCACCGGCTCGGCGGCGGCCGCGCCGCCGGCCCCATCGGCGTGCGCGTGGCGCCGCGCGGCGGCGCCGCGGCGCTCGCGCGGCTCAGCGTCGGCTCCGTGGTCAGCGTCGAGGGCCTCGGCAGCAGCCCGGCGCGGCGGCGGCGTGGCAGCGCCGCCGCCACTGGCGACGCCGCCCCGGCGGCGGTGCCGCCGCTGGCTCGGCGGTCACTGATGGCGGCGGCGCGCCGCATCGCCACTACGCCGCCACGGCGGCGGCCTGTGCCCGGCGGTGGCGGCGCCGCCGCCGCCGCAGACGCCCCCGCCGGGCAGCCCGACGCTTCCGAGTCGTCGTATGCGTCAAGTGTCGCATCGCCGACGGCGGCGGCGGCGGCGGGGGCTGACGGCGCCGTCACGGCGGCGACGGGCGCGGGGGAGGACGAGGAGGACTGCTGCCCGGTGTGCCTGGAGGACTCGCCCAACCTGCAGGTACGCGCTTGTGTGTGAGTGGGTGTGTAGAGTCACGGCCCGTGCTTGCAGCGGGCCAGCGCCGTCCTCAGCCCTCGCCGGGAACAATTGGGAGGCATTGTGCCCAAACCCTTTGCGGCCTTTCCTTCCTGCCTGCCTTCGCGGCCCCCAGATCCGGCCCTGCGACCACGCCATCTGCATCGACTGCGCCAAGGACCTGGTGAGGCGCCACGGCCTCACGCCCGCCCTGTGCCCCTACTGCCGCGGAGTCATAGGCGCCTTCAAAGCGGCCCTCATGCCCGCCGCGGATAGCAGCGTCGGCGCCGGCCGCCAGGCCGCCGCCGCCGCGGCGCCGCCGCCGCCGCCACCGCCACCACCGCCGCCCAGCGTTGCCGCAACGGCAGCGCCGCCGCCGCCGGCTGCAGACGTGACGGCGGCTGCGTGACGGTAGGGAGGAGGCGCAGGCAGTGGATGGAGCTGCAGGATGGGGCAGGGCTGCAGCGAGGAGGCCGTCAGGTGTTGGGTGGGCGTGATCTGGGATGCGTGCATGGCGTCCTGCCCTCGGCGCTGCATCTATGTTGCGCTAGAACTGGCGCAGCCGCTTCCGAGTTGCTACAGGCCGGCCGCCGCGAGGCACGCACTGACTGACGCGTGCATGCGGGGTCCGGCGGGTACCGGTATCCGGCGGGTGTCCGGCGGGTGTCCGGGCGGGTGAGCTACACGTGCATCTTGCCGCGGGCGCTGCGGCGCGCCGCTGTCTCTAGAGCATCACGCAATTGCTTGTATTACTTGTGGCATGCCATGTTTGCAGGACCAGTGGTAGAGCTGTGGATTCTTTCGGAGGACTTATGTGCATAGCGAGCCACATACGCCAGGGCCTTTGTCGCGGCCTGGGTTCGGGCCGGGGCGGGGCGGTCGAGGACGGACCGCAGTGTTGGCCTCCACACCAGCCGTCTGTGGGCCCGGCGGGCGAGGGACGGCCCGTTGCGCCCTGCGCCCGGCGTAAGCCCGGCAGAGTCGGGACGTCGTGACCGGGGCGGCGCCGCTTCGAGCTATCTAAGATACGGTCGAGATGTGGGTTGGCATTGGGTTGATGGGCATGGTGGCAGCAGCGGAGCGCGCGGCTGGTGTGGCTGGTCAGAGCGCCGGCGGGGGCGAGAGCGGGGAAAGCAGGGTGCGTGTCTCGGCGAACTTTGCTCATGAGCGCTGTTCGTAATGCCGGCGCAAAGCCAGGACTTGTGCATGTCCATTGATCGCTCGTATCGGCGGTGGCCCGGTGCTTCTTTGCGGGCTTCGGACGATGACCCGCGGGATCGGGAGCCTTTCTCGTCTGTTTGCGCCCGCGCCCACGCGCGTTCCAGACTGCAGCATCCGCTTTACACAGCCCAACTGCACAGCACAGCACGAGCAGCCTCCGAGGCGACCCGCGGGGCTGACGTGATACCCCCGCGCTCTTGTTGACAGGCGAACTTGGCGTTCGGCCCCGGTCGCGTCGAACGACCCCCTAGCGCCGCTGTCTCTGTGCGCAGCCGAAGGGTCGCGTGGTCCGGCCGCGGTTTCGGCCGGCCGCGCGGCCGCAGGCGCGCGTGGCTGCTGGCAGCTCGGTCCCGTCCCGCGCGCAGCTTTAGCGAGCTCTGGCCTGTGAGCGCCTTGCTCCTCAGGCTGTGGGCCCTGTTCTACTATTTCCGGCCTCGTCTTCCGGCCTGCTGAGCCCGCTCGCAACTGTAGGTGAGCGACAGGACGGTTTGGACGCTGGGCCGATAGCGGAGTTCACACGGCCGCCTGGCGATGTTGACCGCGGAGCCCATGCGCGTGTGCTTACGCATTGTCCTTATGCCGAGTCCGCAGGGAGCCATGCAGCAGCAGCAGCCGCGGGACATTATGGCGCCCCGACCTCAACCGCCGTCGCGGCCGCCGCTGCCCCCGCGGCCGACCTCTGCCGGCCCGGGGCCCGACGCTGGCGGCGCGACGGCAATAAGCTGGATCCCGCCGCCGCCGCTGCAGCAGGCGCCGAGGCCCCGAATGCCAGTCATGACGGAGCCGCCGCCGCCGCCGTCGGTCAGTGTGGAATGGCCCGACAGCTCCGCCGCTGACGGCGGGGACGATGCCGACGGCGGACTGGCGGCTGCCACCGCCCGGCTGGAGGCGATCCTCAACGGCAGCGGCGGCAGCGCTGACGGAGACGGTGGCGACGGCTCAGCAGCAGCCGGCGCCTGCGGCGGCTTCCGCTCGGCGTCGCCGCTGCACTTCCTGGCTGAGGCCGCCGTCGCCGACGCCCACGGGGATGCCGCCACCGCCGCTGCCGCCAGCGCCGCCGCTGCCTTTGCGGCGGCCGCCGCCGACGAGGCAGCTGGCGCGCCGGCGGCGGCGGCGCCGCCGCCAGGGGCATTCGAGCAGCAGTCGCAGCTGGCGGCGCACCTGGCGGCGGCGGACGTGGCAACGGAGGCTGCGTTGTCACTGGCGAGCTTGCCAGTACCTCAGTCGGCGGATGGCGCCACAGGCGCCGCCGCTGACTCCCAGCCGCCAACAGACGTCCTGTCGTCCGACATCATGTGGGCGGAGCCGCCGGCCGCCAAGCGGCCCCGCTTCGACCTGCCGCCGCCGCCGCTGGAGGGGCAGCAGCAGCGGCAGCACCCGCAGCAGCATGCGGAGGAGCAGCCTGACGGGCAGGCAGCCCTGCAGTCGTACGGCCAAGCGCACTACAGTCAACCGTCGTACGGTCACCAGCTGCAGGCGCCGTACTCGCAGACCACGCCGTCGCCGTACTCGCAGCGCCCGTACGCCGCCGCACCGCCGACCGCGTCGCCCATGCAGCCCGGCGTGCCGTACACCGCGCACCTGGCACACCAGCTGCCGTACGGAAGCAACGGCGGGCGCTACTACAGCACGCCGTACCAGCACCCGTACGGCGCCTCGCCGCAGCAGCAGCAGCACGCGGCGCTGCAGTCGCCGGCGGCCGGCGGCGGCGGCCAAGGCTACGTGCCGTCAGCGCTGCCGCTGCTACCGCCGCTGCCGTCGCCGTCGCCGCAGGTGGCGCCGGGGTCGCACTCTGGCCACCACACGGCTTGGCCGCAGCAGGCGCTGCCCCTGTTCCAGCCGCCGCAGCTGCAGGCCTCGCCGCAGCCGTACGCTGCCCAGGGCCAGGGCCAGCGCCCGCCTGGCTACCAGCAGCAGCCTCTGCAGCCCTACAGCCACCACCCCATGCAACCGTCGCCACAGCCGGCCCACCCCCAGCAGCAGCAACAGCAGCCCCAGCAGCCCTACCTGTACACTCGATACGCACCGGTCGCTTACCCCGCCCGCAACGGCGGCGGCGGCGCCGCCAGCCCTGCCGCCGACGGCGCCGCCGTCGGCCAGGCAGACGGTACCCAACCGCCGGCCGCCAACGGCCGCGGCTGGGGGTACGGCCCGACGCCGGTGGTGTTCCAGGGGCTGCCGGCGACGCCGTACGGATACGGCAATGGCGGCGGCGGCAGCGGCCTTGCACCACAGCGGCAGGCCAGCGGCGCCGATGCGGAGGCGCCGCCGCCACCGCAAGCGTACGGGCACAGCTTCGAGCCGTCTGGCGGCGCTGCGCCTAGCGCTGACGGCAGCGGCGTGGCGGCGGCGGCTTCGGCGGCAGCGGCGCCATGGGCGGGGCCGACGACGGCGGCGGAGCCGCCGCCCAACTGGCTGGCGTGGGAGCTGCGTCAGGAGCTGATGTCGATGCGGAAGAGCAATGACGCCACCGCCGCGTCGGAGGCCGCCACCGCTGCCGCCGCCGCCGTTGCCGCCGTCACCGGCCGCCCGCGCGTCGCCGCCGTCCGTCACTCCGATGACAGCCTCGCCGATGGCGCCGTGCCGCCAAGGTCTGGGCCGCGGCCTGGCGGCGGCGGCGGCGGCGGCCTGGAGCTGGTGCCGCTGGCGTCACGATCGCAGTCGCCGCCGCCGCCACCGTCGATGGTGCTGCCGCACCGCTCCACGCGCGCCAGTCGGCTGTCGGCGCTGCTTGCGTTTGAGATGCGGGCCGATGACGACGACGAGAACGCCAGCGGCAGCGCCAGCAGCAGTGACGCCAGCGGCGCCGCCGACAGTGACGGCGGTCCAGGCGACGGCGACCGCACCGCGGCAGCGCCACCGCGCCAGCGGGCGCCGCGGCGGCAACCTCAGCGGCGGCGGCCGCCGACGCCACATCTCCAGCCCCAGCCTGACCTGGGCCCCCAGCGCTTGCTGCTGCAGTCGCCGCCGCCGCTGCCGCCAGCCCTGATGCGCCTGTCGGCGAGGGACCAGGCGCAACTGGATGCGCTACTGCGCCTGTCCCAGGGCCCCGTGGCGGCGGCGGCGCTGCCGATGGCAGGACCCGGCGCCGCCGCCGCACTGGCGGCGCCGCAGGCGGGATCGGCGCCGCAGCGCCGCCGGGCCGCGCCGCGGCCCGAGCTCGCACTCTTCGCCAGTCACGGTGCCTACGGCACAGGGGCGTACGGCACAGGGGCGTACGGCAATCACGAGGATCCCGCGGAGGACGCGTCGGACGACGACCGTGGCGGCGGCGGCGATGACGACCAGGACGACGAGGATTGGGCCAGCGGCGGTGGCCGGCGGCGTCGCCAGCGGCGCAGCCGGCGGGAGCAGCGCTCTCCCGGACCCAGCGGCGGCGGCGGCGACGGCATCCCCGCCGTCAGCCCCAACCGCCTGCGTCTCGTCACCACACAGCGGTACATAGGGGGCAACCCGCCGCAGCTGCCGCACGGCAGCCCCCCAGTGGCGGCGGCGGCGGCGGCGGTGCCGACGCCGCCGGCGGCGGCAACCGGCGGCGGCGGCTCCGCTGGCGGCGGCCGGTCGTGCTACGAGTGTGGCGCCACGAGTACCAAGTGCTGGATGACGCACAAGGACATCCCCACGGAGCGAACCTGCAAGGCCTGCTACAAGCGGTGAGGGCGCTTGCGGCGTTGGGTCCGACGGCGACAGGGCGGCGGCGGCGGCCGAAGCGTGCGGCAGATAGCAGCAGCCAGCCCCGCGCGGGGCCCAGCTGCCCTTGCGCCTCACCTCAAGAGGCAGTGCTACCTCGGGGGGGGAGGGGCCTCGAGCAGGCGCGAGCCCCTTGGCCTCCAGCCCGTTGAGCTTGGGCTGGCAGCATCGCGCCTTTTTCCACGTCCATGCCTTGACTGTTTCCTCCGCCGCCCCAACTCCGCTCCGCAGCTGGCGCCGCCACCGCCACTACGGCCGCTGCGCGCCGCTGCCGCTGTGCATCGAGGAGGCGGAGGAGGAGGAGAAGGCCGCGGCTGCGGCAGCAGCAGGGGCCGCGGCGGCCGAGGCGGCCGCAGCAGCGGCGACGGCTGCGGCTGCGGCGACGGCTGCAGCCGCGGTGGGTGGGCCAGGCGCGGAGGCGGCCGGAGGTCCCGGGCCTCTGGCGGGGCGGGACGATGCCTCGCCGCCGCCGTCGGGTCAGGCCGGGCGGCGGTGCTACGAGTGCGGCACGACACGCACCGGGGTGAGCTCGGGGTGCGGAGTGTGCGGGGGGCAGGGCTGAGTGCGGGGAGCCAGGAGGTGGCAGCCGAGGCGCGGTGGGTCCAGGGCGAGGCCTCCTGCAGTGATGCGCCAGCCCCCCACCCAACAGCCGCACTAAGGCTCCCCATCCGCCGCACAACCGCCGCAGGGCAACTCGTGGAAGCGGCACAAGCTGGTGTCCGGGGAGATCACGTGCAGGTGCGGGGGCGGGCGGGCGGGCGGGCATGTGTACGGGGGCGAGTGGGGCCGGCAGGTGAGCAGGCCGGGACTGCGGTGCGGGGACGCGCGACGGCAGGGGTCGTATCTTACTTTGGGGGGTATCGGAAAGCCTATCGATCGCCCGCCGTTTTAGGGACCAT
>BDDC01000878.1:10271-35279 GCA_001662425.1 Chlamydomonas sphaeroides | reverse complement strand
CCCGCCTCGCCCGCCTCAATCCCCTCCCTCCGGTGCGCAGGCTGCCCCGAGACCTGCCGGTGCCCGCCCGGGCGGTGGTCAAGGTGGGGCCAGCGGCAGCAGCTGGGCGGGGGGGGGCGGTGCGAGGGGCGCAGGGGGCCGCCGGCGAGGCGGCAGCGGCCTCGCTGTGATATGCTGCCTGAGCGATGACGCCAGCCCAAGGGGGGGCTCTGGGGCTTCCAGGGCCACTGGGGTGGGTGGGGGCCAGCAGCGCCGCCAAGGCCACACCCCGTCCCATTCCCCCGTCGGGCCCCACACCGTACGCCCCCTGCCCGCCCCCTGGCCCCTGTCAGGGTGACGCCACCGTGAGCTGCATCGCCGCCGCCAGCTGCATAGCCAAGGTGTGGGCCCCGGGGAAGGGGCCGAGGCAGCCAACGCACAAGGGCTGTGGGGGCGTCCTAGCCGCAGCCCCGCCCGCCCCGAGGCCTGCAGCGGCCCGGGCTGGGGCCACCGGAGCCTCTTGTATCCCCTGCCCTGGCACGGCACGGCATGGCCCCCAGTCCGGCCTCGGCACACCGCCGTATCGGGCTTTGCCTTCTCCTGTCCTCCGACGCGCCCGTCACCTGCGCTCCTGCCGTCGCCCTCCTGCTCCCACCTCCTCGCCCCTCAGGTGACCCGTGACAGGCTCATGGTGGCGCTGGAGGGCCAGTACCCGGGCTACGGCTTTGGGCAGCACAAGGGCTACGGGGTGCCCGCCCACATGGCGGCCCTGGCGAGGCTGGGGCCCTGCCCCGTGCACCGCCGCAGCTTCGAGCCGGTCAAGAGCATGACGGGCTGGGTGCGGGAGGGCGCGGCAGCGGACAAGGGGTCCGGGAAGGGGAAGGGCAAGGGGAAGGCGGCCGCAGGAAAGGGCAAGGCGGCCGGAGGGAAGGGCAGGGGAAAGACGAAGGCGGAGGAGGATGAGGAGCAGGAGAGCGAGAGCGAGGAGGAGAGCGAGGAAGAGCAGGAGAGCGAGGAGGAGGAGGCCAAGGGCCGGGCGCAGTCGCGGGGCAAGGGCAGGGCTGCGGCCGGAACTGGCAAGCGCAGGGCCCGCGGCAGCGCCGCGCGTGAGGCCGAGGAGGAGGCCGATGGCGGCGGCGACGCCGGCATTGCCGTCAAGGAGGAGCCGTCGGCGCTGCGCGGCCGCCGTCCTCGCCAGAGCACCCGCGCTGAGACAGAGGCCGCGCGCGCTGTGAAGGAGGAGGCGCAGGCCCCCGAGCAGCCGCTGCGCGCCGCGGGTGCGCCGCCCCGCCCGCTGCCGTCGTCTGTGGCGGCTGCCCTGAGTGCCATGGAGGTGGCGCTGGCGGCCGCCCGGGAGGCCGCAGGGCTGGCAGAGGCGGCGGCGCGGGAGCACCCCGTGGAGGGGCTGGCGGCGGCGGCGGCGGCGCTGCTACGGGCGGCAGAGGCGGGGACCGCTGAGGCGGAGGCGCTTCAGGCCGGCAGCGCGGCGCCCGAGGCGGGGACGGCGTTGGCGGCCGAGGTGGCTGGGGGCGGCCCCTCAGGGCCTGTCGCCGCCGGCGCTGCTCCTAGCAAGCGCGGTGGCAAGCGCCGGGCCGCTGCCTGAGGGCAGTACCGGGGGAGGGGCCCGTGGGCAGGGTGACAGGCGCTAGGCGAGAGCCGGCACGGAGAGTGGGGGGGGCCAGCGGGGCGCCGTGCGGCAGCAGCGGTGGGGCCAAGGGGCCGCTGGCATGATGCGCGGGTGGGTGACTGGGGCGGGGGAGGGGGAGACTGGGGCAGGCTTGCAGGTTGCGGCTGAGGCTGGGCAGTGGGGTTGCGGCAGGCACGGTGGACGTCAGGGCGGTTGGGCATCCCATGTCCCACGGTCGGTGATCGAACGCAGTGCGTATTGCAGGGACGTTGTCTTAGTGCCTTTAGGCGCCCTGTCTGGCGGCGGAGGTGGAAAGAGGCGTTGCAGCGGTGCCCCGCGGCTGTTGTGCGCTGCCTGGGGGAGGCTGTTGGGCCTCAGCGCTGTCTAGCGGCCAGTACGACACCGCGCGGCATAACAGTGGGCGCAGGGGCCGGGCGTGCGGCCCCATGCGGCTGCCGCTGGGGTGCTGTGTAAAAAGACCCCCACATCCGCGGATTGAGCGTCCCCGACCCCAGGCTGTCAGCAAGCCTGCTCCAGCCGGCCAAGCCGGCCCCTGCATGCCTCATGACGCCGCCGCTCAGCCCTGCAGCCCTGCAGCCCTGCAGCGAGGCACGCTGCCCTGTGGTCGCCGACAACAGCTCCGCCGCATCCCCTCTTACTTTAGAACCAGCGTGGAAGTCAGTCAAAGGTACCTGAGACAACCACCTGCATCCCCTCACGTCCACGCCTGCTGCTTCCACACCTGCCCACAGCCCAGTCACGTCCATTGCTTTCGAGCAGAGCTCCCGGGATGCCGCGTCTCAGCGGGCTGCCCGTCAAGTCAAAAGTACCACACCGGCCACAGCCACAGCTCACCCGCGCCATGCGGGCCATCCGCCAACAGTGCCATACCGCCCTCATTAATGCCGCATTAAGGGCTGCATTAATACTGCAAAGCCGCAACAGACACACACTCATACCACCATCACGCATCACCCCCGCCCTCGCCCCCTCAGTGCCGCACAAGCCTGCTGTCGGTGCTCCAGTTGAAGGCGCCAGCCTTCTGCGAACGGAACGTCCCCGCAAACGCCGCGCTGGGCGCCAGCCGCGCCGACCCCCCGCCGCCGCCCAGCCCGCTGATGCCACTGCGCGACGTCAAGCCGCCGTCGCTGGGGCCCCCCGCCCCGCCGGCGGCCCGCGCCCCTGCCGCCGAGCGCGCCGTGCCCCTGCTGCGAGCGTGCACCAGCGCCGCCGCGTCCGCCTGCATGCCGCCCCCGAACTGGGCGCTGGGCGCGGGGTACTGCGCGGGGTCCACGAAGACGCGGTAGGTGGGGCGCTTGGCCCCGCCCACCGAGGTGAGCGGCAGGTAGGCCCCGGGGCCCAGGTGCGAGGCCTCGTCCGGGCCGCGCTGCGTGTTGGCGCGAGCGGACCGCACGTCGGCGGTGCGGTCGGTGGGCAGCGCCAGCAGGCGGGGCTGGAGGGAGGGGGCAGGGCGACGGGTGGGGCGACCATGCGGGACGGCCAAATAAGCACGGTTTGGCGGGTCGGCGGGGCACCGGCCAACGAGGCTCCAGCAGCACATCATCCCAGCCTCTCGCTCCTTGGCCGTGGGCAATTGCCAGTCACCCGGCACTTCCACTGCACCCCCGTTCATGCTGTCCTCCTCCCTCCCCTCCCTCCCCTCCCTCCCGCCTCCCGCCCCCTCCTACGCCCCTCCACCTCCTACGTCCCTCACCTCCTTGGTTAAGAAGCCCACTCCGTTGGGGTTCCTCATGCTGGCCCGCAGCGCTACGTCCAGCGGCCGCCCCGCAGTGTCCACCGGCAGGTCCGACCAGGGGCCGGGCTCCACGCTCCCTCCGCCCCCGCCGCCCTCCGGTACCCCCGCAGGGCTGCCCTGCCTGTCCCCGGGGCTGGCAGCCCTGGCCGCCGCCGACACCACCGCCATCACCCGGCTGTGGCCGTAGCGCCACTCGGGCGGCTCCGTGCGGCGGTCCACGGTGCGCTCCCAGGAGGGGCCGGCGCTGGTGCTGGGCTGCGGGACACAGGGGCCGGGCAGGGGGCAGGCACAGGGGCGCACGGGGTTGGCGCGCAGGGCCGGGACCGCAGCCACGGCTATGCACGCACGTGTCCCCCAGCCCAGCCCGTCTCATGGGGCTGCCATCCCGCCTGCTCCCCTGCTCCTCCCCGCTATCGGCCCCCAGCCCGCCCCACCACGAACTCCGTGGAGCCGTAGTAGGCGTCCGCGCCTCCCGCAGGTGGCAGCAGCCACTGCGGGCTGGCGGGCCGCTCGGGCGCCAGGAAGGGCGGCGCGGCGCGGTAGGGGTCCCTGCCCGGCTGGCTGGAGCTGGTGTGCGAGTCCAGCGGCAGCGTGCCCATGCCGGGCGCCCCCCGGCTGGTCTCGTAGGCGCCCGGGCCCACGTGCGGCTGCGCGGGCTCCGCCAGCGACTCGTAGCGCGTGTCGTTGGCCACCAGGGTACGGGCGGTGGCGGACTTGGGCCCGCCGCACCTTGGGGGGCAGGGGGGAGCGGCAGGGGAGGGGCCGGCGGGGGGCACATGGGGCAGTGGTGTTATGGAAGAGAGGGGGAGTGCTGGGTGGTGGGCGCCGTCGGCCTGCCGCGGCGGCCTGCATGTGGTGGCCTTGTGGTGGCGGCCCCTGGCGCTGTGGCCCTGTTGCGGCCCACCTGATGGCGGAGCAGGCGTTCAGGGACTTGGCCACATCGGCGGCCATGCTGACGCCCAGGTTGCCGGTGCCGCTGGGGGTGAGCAGGGGCGGGAAGGGGGGGGCCGTTGGGGCAGGGCGGGGAGCGGCTGCAGGGGAGGACCTGTCGCGAGGACGTGCGGGGGGGGGGCTCGCGCGTCGTGGCGCTTTCCTTCGCTGCCCCACGCCTGCCATGGGAGCCTCGTGTCTAGATGCGGGGAACCCGGCTGCTTTCTGGAGGGTGGGCTGTTGGCCGCACCTGTTGCTAAAGTCGTAGGCGGTGTGGGTGTTGCTGTTGGTGGGCAGCACCTTGGCGCGGGCCTCCAGCAGCTGGCCATCGTAGCCGTTGAGGAAATTAGGCACTTTGGGCGTGCCGCCGAAGGTGAATCTAGGAGATGACGAGTGAAAGTGCGTGACCTGGGCGGCGCGCGGCGGGTACGACGCAGGTGGTCGTCGGGGCAGGCGGTTTGGGCCAGGGCTGCAGGCCACGGAGCACAAACGCGCTGCCCCTGGAATTCGCCCTCAGCTGCTGTATGTCGTAGATTGTGTTGACTCATAAAGCAGGGCGGCAACTAGCACAGCCTATGCCCGATGCATGCTCTCACCACCTGACGTCGGGGGCTGCTCTCCGCCTGCAGCGGTGCCCGCATCTGGTCCGGGCTGGGGTCACGATTCCACATTCGCACCATCCTTGTGCAGGCGACTACAAAGAGTGTTCGACAAACTTATAAGCTCGCGGTCATAGCTTTAGCACTCAACAGTAATTGCAGCAATAGATTTTATATGTTGACTATGTCCTAGGTGTGCTCTGTAGTCTTTCGACGCACGAGAGGCGAACCGTCGGCCCATGCAAGTTATGATGCCCATTGTAGCCCGGGGCTTTGTCGAGCTAGGCAGTTCCAAGCAGCGTCTTGTAAAGGAACGGCCAGCTCATACGGCATGCTGCCTTCACGCAGCCAACCTGAGCGCTGAGGACTGCCTTGTTAACAAGACAACTTTCCTTGTTACCAACAGCATATCAGCTCACTTTGCAACGATAATGACAGGCACCTGCAACAGATAGCGGTGCCCAGTTCTGGCTGTCGCGGGTGTCGGCGGCAGAAGAGCCGCTGTCGCGCGTTCAGGGGCTCTGGACAGCGCCAGCAGCCACATCCAATGCCGCTGAACGCGTCAGGAGCAGCGCGGCGCAAGGCGCCGGCCGCCGCTGAGGCAGTGGTGAGCCACTCACGGCACGCCCCCCGCACGTACAGCCCCCACCTCCGGGCGTTGCTCACGTCGGGGCTCACGCAACGGAGCATCCAGACGCAGCATTCATCCCAGTGGCCGATGGGGAATGTTATGCAAGCGGCCTCGGCCGCCAGTACAGCCCAAGCCGTAGCCGGCGAGGCCCACAGGGTGCCCGCGGCCAGCAGCAGCACTCAGCCTGCACCGCCACCCAGCTCTCCACCGCCTCTCGGGCCGCAGCCCGCCAAGCGGCAGGCACCTGTGCCCCATCGTGACCGCTCACCACCTCCTAGGCCGCAGCAGCCTCCAGCCGGCCAGCGGGCGCCACGCCAGGGGCCCCCGAGGCCCGAGTCCCTGGCCAAGCGCCTGTCCCACGCCAAGTCGATAGTGCAGCTGCTAGCGGTGCTAACGTCAGCGGGAGCGTTGCCACAGCCACAAGCCGACATGCAGCGGCGGGAGGGCGTCGCGGCGGTGGCGCAGGGTGCCACGGCGGGTCAGCCGCTACCGCAGGGACTGCCTGGCTCCGGCAGCCGCCTTGCCGCGGCGCTGCTGACTGCCAACGAACTGTACAACGCGCTGGCCACCGCCGCACGGCTGGCGCGGCATGACGGGCCTGGGGGCAGGGGTGGTGAGGAGGGGGGCGCGGTGCACGGCCTGCAGGCGCCGCCCTGCCGGCAGCTGTCGGCGGCCGAGGCGGCCCCGCTGGCTGCGCTGGTGGCGGCCCATGCCGAGGTGCTGGCGGACGCGGAGCCGCACCTGCTGGCCTCCTGCCTGTGGGCGGCGGCGCGGCTGCGGCTGCGGCTGCCGCCAGAGGCGCTGGCGCCTGCCCTGGAGGCGGTTTGGCTGTGGGACCCCGCCGAGCCGCAGGCGGCCGACCCGGCCGCCACGGACAAGAGTGCCGGCCGCAGCCGCAGCAACGCAGCGAGCGTCGGCGGCGGCGGTGCCACGGACAGTGACCGCGGGGGTGGCGCGCAGCAGCGACCAGCGGGGTCGGAGCGCGAGGGGGAACCCTCGGTGGCGGCGGGAATTGAACTGGGCCGCGGCAGCAGTGGTGGCAGCGTCATGGGCCCCGCGCAGCTGTGCCTGGTGGTGTACGGCGTGTCGGTGCTGGCGCCCGCCTACCTGCGGCGCAACGTGGGCGGCTTCCTGGAGGCGCTGGACTGCCACGAGGGGGAGGCGCGGAGGAGGGCGGCCGCGGGGGCAGGAGGGGAAAAGGGAGGAGCCGAGGGCGGTGACGGCCTGACCCCGGAGCGCGTGGCGGGGCTGGTGGCTTCGCTGGAGCGCTGCGGTGCGGTGCTGGACGAGGAGGGCCAGGAGTTCCTGCTGCAGGTGCGGGGGCGGGCGGGGATAGGGCCCACCCCGCCTGGGCCTGCCCAAGCCTGACCTTGCGAGCAGCGTCAGCCCTTGCCGCTTGTTGCCCCGCCGGCGACTCGACCTGCGCCCACTGATTCCCGTCTCTCCCCCTCGGCCCTTGCACCCACCGCCATTGCGCCCTCCTCCCTCCAACACGCAGGCCGTGTCCTCCCGCCTGCGCTCCTTCAGCCTGCCGCAGCTGACGGCCCTGGTCGCAGCCGCCACCTCATGGGAGGACGACGCCAGCAGCAGGGAGCGGGCGGCGCCCGGTGGCAGGCCTCGCCGCCCCTCGGCCCTGGCGCCCCTATCGGACCGGCTATTGGGCGCACTGCTGCTGCGGCTTAGGACGGAGCACGAACGGCATACGGCGGAGCGCCTGGCGGCATGGCAGCAGGAGCAGCAGCGGCTGCAACAGCTGAAGCAAGAACGGAAGGGTGGACGGCAGCAGCAGGCACAGCAGCGGAACACAGAAGCCGTAGCCGGCGCACAGGCTGCCGCCCCACCGCACGCACCCGACTCCGGCGAGGCCGATGCCCCTGGAACCGCGCAAAGTTCTGGCCATGGCCCCGACCCTGGCCTGAGCCCCGGCTCCGAGCGCCCCAGCGCCGCCGCCGTGTCACGCGCTCTGGCGGTGGCTCTGACGGCCTGCTGCCGGCTGCAGGGCCCGCCGCAGGGCTCTGGTCAGCGGGCTCCCCCTGGCGCCGCCCGGGCGACCAGCGGCGTGCTGCGGCAGCTGGCCAAGCGGGAGGGCGAGCTGGGGGCCCGGGATGTGGCCGAGTGCCTCAAGGCCATGGCGCGGCTGCGCACGGTCGCGGGCGGGCAATGGAGCCACGTGGCGGCCTGGAACGAGGGCCTGGGGGCGCTGCTGCGGCGCTGGGCGGCGCTGCTGCGGGAGCAGGTGCGGGCGGGGCCTGCATGCGGGCGAGCCTCCTTGCACCGGGGAGCCCGCGGCAGGCTGGGGCCAGGCGTATGCAGCCCCGAGCACCTGCCACGCGTCGGTTGCACCTTCCTGGCCCCTACAACTTCCCACCCGCCATGCCCTCTTTTGTGAGCAGGTGACCTCCGTCCAGGCCGGCGGCGGACCTCCCAGCAGCAGCACCGCCGAGGCCGCCCGCACCTTTGCGTCCACGCTGCACGCCGTGTGGCGGCTGTCGGTGGCGCTGCGGCCGCCCGAGGCGGAGGCGGTGGCGACAGCGGCGGCGGCGCTGGCGCCCGCCATGCCCGGCCTGCCCGAGTGCTGCATGGCGCTGGCGGCCCTGGCGGGGGGCGTGCTGGGCAGCGCGGTGGGGGTACAGCGGCAGAGGGAGGCCGCTGCGCTCGCTGGAGACACGGCGGTGCGGTGGCGCTGGATGCGGCACAAGGGTATACACCGTCTGGTGCCGGACGCGCGGCCGCTGCAGGCCCTGTCGCCCAGCGCGCGCACCGCGGCGCGGCTGCTGCTGGAGCGGGCTGCAGAGCACCTGCCCCGCCCCATGCCCGGCGGCGGACCTGTAGCTGCGGTGGGCCACGGGGCCCCCGGCTCCGGGTCCGGCCCCGTGTCCGGCCCGGACTCCGGCCGGCCCCCAGCTGCCCCGTCCGCTTGGCCCAAGCCGGGCGAGGTGGCTTGCCTGGCGCACGTCATTGCCGACCTGGGTGCCTGGCCGCCGCCCGCCTGGTGGGAGGCCTGGACCGCCGCCGCGGCCGCCTGCCTGCCGCAGCGCGTGCCTGGGGCCCGGCGTGGTCGGACCCTGAGCCGCGAGGAGGCGGCCGACGTGCTGTTCAGCCTGGCGCGCCTGCAGTGGCTGCGGGCGCAGCAACCCAAGCGGCGCCCGCGGCTGCTGCTGGTGGGCCGCCGCAGAAGGGCGGCCGCCCGGCTCTCGCGGCCGCCCGCCCCGCCACCGGCAGCGCCGCCGGTGCCGCCGGAGCTGACCGGGGCGCTGCTGGCGGTGGCCTGTGCACAGGGCGCGGTTCCGGGACAGGAGCCGTCGCGCCGGCCCGGCCAGGCCCGACCGCAGTCTAGGCATGGGCCCGGGCCCGGGTCGGAGCAGAGGCCGCGCGGTCCCGCGCCCGTGGGCCCCCTGCCTCTGTTCGCGCTGCTCAACCTGGCCTGGGCGGTGGCGCAGCTGCGGCTCAACCAGCCGCACAGTGTGGGCCTGTGGGCGCCCGCGCTGACCGCCCTGGTGCCGCCCGTGCTGCCGTTGCTGACGTCGCGGAGGCAGGTGCTGCTGCTGCGCAGGTGGGTGCGCCCCGTGCGGGGGCAGAGGCGGCACGCACGGGGGGCCGTGCTACTGGGATGAGGATGGGGATGCCGTCCCTTCAGTCGCATTCTGCGCCCCTTCGGGCTGCGGCAGCTTCTGCCTGGCCAGCTTCTCTGCCTAAGCGTTTCTTAGCAGTGAAAAATATGGCATCGAGCGCAGCACCAGCGTTGCGTTCGGAAATGCCGGCCCATCAACCCGCCACCCTCCTGCCTTGTCTACTTCCTGCGCCACATCGCCCCGCCCACTCCTACCCCTCCCCTGCGTGCCCCTCGGCGCCCCACAGCCTGGTCGAGGCCTTCCGCGGCGCCGGTCTGCCGCTGCCGGACGCTGTGGCCGCGGCCTGGCTGCGCTCCTTCGGAGACTGCTTACGGCGGGGCCGCCCCCCGGCCGGCCCCCGCGGCCCCACCCTGGCGCAGGCGGCGCTGGTGGGCCTGGTGGGAGCCCGGCTGCGGCCGCACCCGGACTGGCTGGCGGACCTGTGCACCGCGGCCCGCCGCCTGGCCGCCGCAGGCCAGCTGCGCGTGACGGACGCCTCGGCCCTGGCCTGCGCACTGCAGCTCACCGGCGCCGCGGCCCAGCCGCAGCCGGCGCAGGGCTCTGGGCTGGCATCGCGCGCGGTGCCCCTGGCGGCGGTGCTGCGGGCACCAGCACCGGCACAACCGCCTGCGGCGGCTGCGGCGCTGAGCGGACGTCCGCTGCGGCTGGGCCTGGCGCCGCGGCCTCAGGCGGTGGCGGTAGAGCATCAGGAGGTGCCGGGGCGCAGGGCGCTGGCGCTGGCGCTGCTCAAGGTGGGGTGGGGAAGCACGAGCTGCACCGTGTCAAGGTGGCGTGGGGATGCCTGTGGTGGGCACTGCCCAAAACGTCGTCCGAAGTGTTTGGGTGGCTCGATGCTCATGGCTGCTTGTGATCGTGCGCCAGCCATGCGCTGGAATGCCTGACTCTGCCTCCTGTCTGGACCCTAAAATGTCCCACAGCTAATGGAGCAACAGCTGCGCCAGGCCGAGTGCGGGCCGTCGAAAGAGGGCCATGCAACCGGACGGCAGCCCGGGCAGGAGCATCCCGGCAGGCCGCAACGCCTGACACGGGCTGAGCGGGCGCTGGCCAAGCGGCTGTGCCGCATGCTGGGTGCACACCTACGTGCTGGCAGGGCCGGTGCGGGTGGGAGTGCAACGGGACCACCGGCGGCGCTAATGGCGTAGTTGGCCGGGGCCCAGGAAAGGAAGGTTCCAGAGAATTTCCAGGACGGGGCAGCTGGGCATGATGGCGTCACGTATGGCATTGGTCTGTTTCCTGTGTGTCCCCGGCTGACGATCCGGCCCGGGGCATTTGCTCGTGTCTATGTGGCGGGCGGCGGCGGATGGTTGCCAGTGGCGCGATGCGGGTGTTGCGGCGGCCCTCGCGACTGCGGCCTTTGAAGCTGCTGATTAGATAATGTGCGATACCAGGGGTCTTTGGGGCACCGCGAGCGGCGACCAAAACGAGCTGGCTGTCGGCCCGCAGACCGCAAATGGCGCAATTGGCACGTTGCCCATCGGCACTCGAGGCTTGACAAGGCAGCAGCCCCACCTATTCCAACCCAACTTGCAACATATAATATAGGCGAAAAACATAACTCACATCGCCACGCAGAAAGAAGCCAAGTACTTGATTCAGAGATTCCACAGTCGCTCCACGCAACAAGCTTTTGGTCCAACCAAGAACCCAGTCGCTTTACGTCTGTGCCCTAGGGTGATCATCGCCCGCTGCTTAAGGCGCCGGCCTCAGCATCTAGCCTCCTGCGACTCGGGTGACACAGCGGCCCCAGACCTGATGGCCCTCCTGCTTAGGGGCCCTGCAGTCCGCGGGCTGCGGAAGGGGCAAGAGGTGAGCTATTTGAAGGGGTCCGTGACGACGATTGGACTGCCCTACAATTGCGCGAGGCCTGTGCTGTGCTCGATGAAGCCTCTCGGGACTTCAACCAGTGTGTCGGTTGCTTCCGTGTTGCGCAGGTGCAGCCCTTGGCGCGGCCAGCCCACGTCAGTCATCCTCCTCCTCGGCGTCTCGTCATAGCAGCTGGCCAAAACGAGCGCGGAAACACGGCCACCAAGCGACGGACGAGCGGGCCACCGAAACTCCCGCCGCTGGATGGAAGCGTGAGACCGGCACGCGGGCGCGCGTGTTGCTGCCGGGACGGGGGCTGGGGTGGTCCATACGGGCCCACCTGGAGCCCGGTGTCGGCATGTTCGGCAGGGTCATCCCCCGTCCTGTGGTATGAACCTGTGTTGCAATTATGGCTGGTTCCAATTTGCACAGCCTTGCTCACGAATTGCTCTTGCCTCGCTCCCGAATTCACCCAGCAGGGAGGGGGAGGAGGAGGTGGCGGTGGCTGGAACTGGGAGCGGACCGCGCGCAACGTAGCACCCAACCTGTTTGTCATGGGCCTCTACTTTTTCGTCACATCATATGGCGGCGATAACTTTGGGGGAGGAGGAGGAGGAGGTGGCGGCGGCGGTGGCGGTGGTGGTGGCGGAGGTGGCGGCGGTGATGGCATGCGCGGCCCCGGCGGTGACGGACCCGACAACTTCAACAGCGAGGCCGACCGCCGCCGACGCACCGCGGACAGCGACGCGGCCCGGCGGGAGGAAGACAGCTCCGAGTCGGACGAGGATTCGGGGCGGCCCAGGCCGCGCGGAGGGGGCCGGCTGCGCCGGGCGTGAAGCGGAAGCGCGTTGGGGCGGCGCCCCTCGGCTGTGTATTGTGTCCTCTGTAGTTTCATTCAGGAACCCTTGTGATTTGCTATGATGTGTTGTGTGATTGCTGCCGTCCATCAACCTGTGTGCCATCGACCTGTATGCCATCGTATGTGTGCTGCTGCCAGTGCCAGGGGCTGGCTTGCGTGGCCGCCTGCGCGGGGTGTAAGCTAAGATTAGGCTAGGGGCAGAATTACGGATCGAGCAGGTCCGCTGGGGTGCCCGGCAGCGCTTGGCACGGTCCAGCCTGCCTTTTCACTGCGTGTGCGCGGACGTTGCTTGATGCAGGCAGGTGCAGGAGTGGGAAGGTAGCGGCATTTGATACTGGCATTGATGGGTGAAGTGTAGCCCTGGCTGCTGCCTGGCGTCGCAGCAGGGCGGGTCGGCAGCGATGGTGGTGGTGGTCCGTGCAACCCTGCATCTAGCTGGCATTGCTGTGCAGCGCAGGCAGCAAGCCGAGCACATACGGCACGGCTTGCTGAGCAGACTGCTGTTTGATGGTCCACACTGCTGCACAGCGCTCAACTGTGTTGCTTGTAACACGGTTACAGCCTGCAGTGCCCTGCCTGTGCGAACCGAAGCCATTCCATCCGCATGCCGTGCAGGGGCGGGAAATGGCGCTGTCGGAGCTCGAGCCCATCCCCCCTTGTGCGGCCGAAGCTGGCTCACAACAGAACACCACCCATGCACCTTATGCACAGACTGATGGCGCCCTAGCATCTTTGCGGCCGGCTTCGTCAAGCGCCACAAGTCGTCACACCGCATGAGCAATATGATGCCCGACTACACGCTCTTGCTGAAGTGGGCTAGCCCGCGATGCCCCAACACCCAGCTTGTCTGCGGCCCTCCCGCCAAAGCGGCTGCCCTTCGCCTTGCGTCCGCGGCGACGGGTTGGCGTTGTCGGCTAGGGTTCGTCATTCCTGATGAGTATGTTGCTATCGGGGGCACGTTGATGTTGGGGCGCTGAAGGACGTTCGCAAGATACCGGTGGCTTGGGTGGGCCTTGCCAAGGGCGCCGTCCTGAGATGGAGGCCGCCACAGGCTCACGCCGGGCCACAAGTCACCCGGCTGGCCTGTGTCGTGGCATTTTGGGCTACCTCAATCACCTGCATCACCGCCATCACCGCCATCACCGCCATCACCGCCATCACCGCCATCACCGCCATCACCGCCATCACTCGCCGGCCCCACACCCTGTCCCGTCGGCGGGCTCTACCAGCTGCCACCGTATCCCCTCCTGGCAATCAATTCAACGAGCGCTCCATCAATACGTTTGAACATGGAGTAAGTGTCGCGGGGCTATGGGTGGGTGTCTGAGTGGCCGGGTGAATGGGTAACACAAGCAGCGGGACAGCGCGGTAATAACACTGGCAGCGTAACAACACGCTCCTGCCCATCCCCCTTCAACATTACTTTTCTTCTCCCCCTACGTAACAATGTTTCTTTTAGTCTCCACCCACTACGTAACAAGACCGTGACCTCAACGCTGCTCTTAACATGTGCTGCTGCTGCTATGCCTCCAGCTGCTGGGGGCTGAGCGCCCGGCCTGTTTCCGCCCTGGCGGCGGCGATGGGGCGGGCGGCGATGGGCCGGGCGGCGGAGGTGGAGGGGGTGGTAGCGGCCGCCGCAAGCGGCCGCGACACAACGAGAGCGGCAGCAGCGGTGACGTGCGTTGAGATGTGCATTCCTGCCGTTGAGGCAGATTGACCGGGCGGCAAAGTCCGGCCCGTGGGGTGAGGGCACGGAGGTAAGCGTGCCCGAGACCCCTCAACTAGTCTCAGCTTCAACCGCATAACGACCGACGGTGTGCATCTGGTCTGGATGGCCTCTTTTGGGGGCAAGCCATACCATGCACCCACGCGCAGCTGGGACAGGTTTGAAAACGAGGCACTGCCGGGGCACCAATGGAGTGCACGCGCCGGTGTTGCTGGCGTCCGCAGCGTTGCTAGCGCCCCCATCGGCAGCGCCTGCACGACACCGCCCTGGGGTGGTGGCCATTGCTTTCCGCGCCAGGAGCTCTGACCGGCCCCGGTCCCGGCCCCGCGGCCCGGCCCACTGTGGCTGCCACCCTGTGTCTGTCCTGGCTTGTTGTCGCGTGGATGGGGGCCCCACCAGTGGGGGGGCCACAAGCTGGTGGCTCACGTGCGCAGCTGTGCGCGGGACTGGAGGCCCCTCGTGTGAGCAGCCGGGGGACAGGCACGGCGTTCCGAGCTGGCCCAAGCAGGGCGCGTAGGACGTGAGGTGGCTTCGTGAGGCGCCGCGGGAGCTGCCGCCCCCTGGCGGGCAGCCGGCAACGCGCCGCGCCCTTGCCGCGCCGGCACTGGGTCGCATGCCACCCGCCAGGCCGCCGCCCGCACATGTCATGGGTGGGAGGGTGGAGGGTGCGTGCCTGGGTGGCGCCCTCTCCGCTGGCCAAGAGGGGCGCCCTGGTGGCGGGGGTGCATCCTGAGTCCTCACCATGGCCGAGCGCACAGAGCGCGAGAGCAAGGGTGGGCTGTCTGGATGGCGCCATGGCGGCATGCGGCCAACCGCACTGCTGGGAGCCTGGTGCAACAGCGTTGGGACATGCGGACAGGGCCGGGCCCCCGGGGCTTGCAACCGCTCAACACAGCCTCCATGCCACAACCCGGCGCAGGCCCCCGGCGCTGCTACCCAGCTGCCACCTCGTACATGCACCGGCGCCGCCCTTGCTGGCCGCCCCGTTGGCCCCCTTCCGCACGCCAGCGCGCAAGGGCCCACCACGCCCTGAGCTATCCCCTCCATGCCCATCGCGCCATCGCCTCCCATGTCGCCGCCCCACCCCGCCCCCTCGGCCATCCTTCTTTCCATCTCCAGTCGCAACCCCCCCTCATGCCGCCATGGTGCCGGCCGCCGCCAAGGCCTCCACCGCGTCATCGCGTGTGTCGAAGAACGCCTGGTACAGCTCACCTAGAGCGCCGCAGGGGGGGGGGCACAACAAGGTGGCGCAGTGAGGACGAGGCACGCTGCCACAGGCCCAGTACCGGCAACCGTTGGCAATGCCAGGCACATCGCATTACCCCTTGCATGGCACGCTCGGGTGTCAGACTCCGCTTCGGGCAGCCGCTATGTGGCGACGCCGCTGCACCCCTTCCTTGCCTCCCTCCCTCCCTCCCTGCTGCGCGCACCCGCAACGTCCATGGTTGCGGTCCAACGGTTGTTCCTGGCCAGAGCCACGCCCAGGCCCACGCTGGCCGTAGACCGCAGCACCACGGCCTGCGGGCGGGGGTGGGGTGGAGTCGTGGGGTGGGGTTGTACAGTGGGTAGAGGTGAGTCCAGGTCAGGGAAGGGAGAGGCACCGCGAGCCAAGGGGGGCAGCCGCGGAGGCGGCGGCACCTGGGCACCTGGCGCCGGCCGGCAGGGTGGGCCGCAGCACGCTGCACGTGCCATGCACGCGGCGGCGTGGGGGGACCATGTGCCACGCACCTACCGTCATGCTCCCCGCCCCTCCCTCCCTTCCCAAGCCGGCCCACCCTGAACACTCCGTCCGAGGGCGCCTCCATGTCCAGCACCGCCAGGGAGCCGCCCTCGTCCGCCCGCCCACTGCGAGGCCGCGAGTCCAGCGAGCCCGGCGCCGGCGCACCACCGGGGCCCTTGCGCTTGGACCGGGCCCGGCCCTGACCGCCCTCGCCGCCACCGCCGCCCTCGCCGTCCATGCTCCGGCCGCTGGCGCCCGGCGCCCCTGGCGCCACGCCCGGTCCCGGCGATGGCGAGGCCAGCGCTGCGCCCGCGGTCGCAGGCGGCGCCTCGGCGCTGGGCGACGCCTGCTGGCGCGCGGGCGCCCTCTGCCCACGGCCCTCTCGCCGCCCGGTCAGCACCGGTGCGCCCCAGCTGTGTGCGCTGGCGTTGGCGTTGGGCGGGCGCTTGACGGGCTGCTTTTTGACCATGTCGGCCTTGGGGGGGAGGGCGGGGAGGACAAGGGGCTGGCGGGGGCGGCGGCAGGCGGCATGGCGGTGTGGCGGCACCGCGGCCTCGCCGCTGCTCCGCTGCATGCGGCCCGGCGGCCGTGCGGGAGCGGCACCCGGCGCCCCGCCCCGCATCCCGCCCGCCCTCCTGCTGGGCGCGCACCTTGTTGGCCCCTCGCCCCGCCACCACCAGCGAGCCGTCCGGTTTCTGGGCAAACACCATGACGTCGCCCACCTGGGGGGAGAAGGTGAGAGGTGCGGGAGGGAGTGCCGTACTCCGCGAGCGGCACAGGCCAGGTGGAAGCACCGAGCGTCCATCCCCGGCATGGCCGCCCAGCAGCCCCCCACGCAGGGCCCAGAGCAGCCTGCCTGCCCTCTGCCTTCCCACCTCCAGGCCGTAGTTCCTGTGCAGCTCCCCCGCCCCCTCCAGCAGGTACATGCGGGAGCTGTTGTTGACCCAGAAGCTACAGCACGGTGGGCGGCGAGGAGGGGAGGGGAGGGGAAGAGGGGGGACGTGAGGCCGGGGTCAAGGGCAGAGAAAACAGGCAGGCAGGCACACGATGCAGGCGACGGGGGCCCGACGGATGCAGGGAGCGGGCCCGCGGCTGAGGGGAGCGGGCAGGGTGTGCTGGCCACAGTGCGGCTCCGGTGCTGCGCGCCCGGCCGGGGCCTGGGCGGGGGCTCACCGCCACTTGAAAGTGTAGATTCTGCCATCCAGGTCAGAGGCCGAGATAGTGACCCCGCTGGGCTGCTCCAGCTTGGGAAAGTACTGCTCCGCTACCGACTGTGGGGCGAGGAGGGGTCGCCCGCGAGGGCAAGGGAGCTAACGGGCGGCCCGACGCGTGGCGCGGCGCGGCGTCGGGGCCATAGTGGCGGCGCCGGCGGTCAGGCGAGAGCTTCCCACTCAGGTAGGTGGCGTGGCTGCCATGGGCTAGCATGGTCCCCCCTTGGACCGCACCTTGGGCACCACCACCCTGCCCCCTCCGCTGACGTCGCTGGCCGTGAGCGACTTCTCAAAAATGATGTTGGCGCCCACGGCAGCCATGCGGGAGCCCAACGCAGCCGCCACGGCCTCGGGGTCGCTTGGGTCCACGTCGCAGCCGCCGTCTGGCCCCATGCCGTCGCCGGCCCCCGGCTCCGACTTAATGCCGCCGCCGCCGTCCGCCGCACCGCCGGGCTGCCCCATGCCAGAGCCGAAGGGCGCTCCCCCCAGGAAGCCGGCGGGCAGGCCCTCCTGCTGCCCGGTGAAGCCCGAGAGCAGCATGGCCGTGGAGGGATCAAGCTGCATGCCGAGGCCCATATGCTGAAAGCCCTGGCCGGTGGTGGGGTCGACCAGCCCGGCCATGGGGTTCAGCCCCGACACGAAGGCCTGCCCATCGCCCCCGATCGCCTGCATTGCGGCGCTGCTGTCCGCCATTTTGTGCTTGCCGGCAGCGTGACACGGCTTTGTGCGTCGCGCGGATGTCGACAGCGACTGCAGGCGGGTCAGCCGTGGCTAGGACGCATCTCGCAGCGAGCAACGAAGACCTTGTGTATGTCTTGTCAGCGCCTGGCAGGGTACTCAGAAGCGGGTGGTAGTCCCTGATTGCGTGTGCGCAGTTGCGTGCAAAGGCGTGACGGCCTAGGTCAACGTAGGCATCAGCAGTCACAGCATGGCGAGGCGGATGCGCTAGAGGGCTAGTGCGGCACAATGGGGGAATGAGGAATAAGGTTGGAAGCAAATAGAACGCGCAACAGTCGCCTTGTTGCGCTACGCCGTGGCACTTACACCCTATAGACCTAGGAACTTGATGCGGAAGTTGGTGCTAAACTAGGTCGTCTTTCTGCGCTGATGGAGGTCAGCGCGCTGCTGCCGATTCTTTCGGCATGCCTGAGCCATGATCAAAACCAAGTGAAGGAGGCTGAGCGGGCGCTGAAGCAGGTGGGGCGCAGGCGCGACGATGCCCGCCGCCAACTGCCGTCTTGCGCCTGGGCGCTGACCCGACACGTGCATCGGCCTCCCTGGTCCCACAGCATGAGCAGCTGCCGGGGCAGGCCGTGCAGCTCCTTCGGGTGGCAGCCGAGGAGTCGGTGGATGCGGGCGTGCGGCACATGGCCGCCATCACCTTCAAGAACTTCATCAAGCGCAGCTGGGAGGCGTCCGACTCGCACGAGTCCGGGCCAGGTGGGGAAGTACAGCGTGAGGGGCCTCCACCGCGGCGCGAGAGAGCCTCCGCGGTGGGGAGGGGTGAGGCCGGCGCGGCCGACCTCCTTGACACACACCACGGTTCAGGGAAGGGGGGCCGCTGGCGCCCGTCCGCATGGGCTTGCAGACGGTGCGCCAGCTGCCTCCTTATCCCGCCTGCTCTGCGTCCTCGTGGTTGAACCGTTGGCGGCGTGTAAGGGCAGGCGTTGCGTTTCTCGGAACGCACCAACCAGCCCTGCCAGCAACCCCACGACCGCCGCACAGCCCAGCCTGCTGTGCCCCATGCCCCCGAAACCACGCTGTTGCGTTCCGCCTCTTTATGCCGCCTTCAGGCGCTCCCGGCCAGTTCGTGATTCCCGATGCGGACAAGGAGACGGTGCGGCAGAACATCCTTGAGGCCATGATCCGGTGCGTGCGCCCCGCCTCCCTCCGCCTGTCCCCCACCTTGGAGGACATGGACATCTGCGGGCACACGCCTTCCCTACCCTGTGCCCCCCGGGGGCGCAGCTGTTGCCGTGGCTGCCGCCGGCTCTGGCGCCCGTGCGGCAAGGAGCGGTCGCAGCCCGGCATGCGCCCGCCCCACCCAGCCCGCCCTGGCCACACTCAGCCCCTCCTAGCAGCAGCCCATCCATCTGCGGCCCTCCCCTCCCTTCTCCCCACTATAGCGCGCCGCACACCATCCAGTCGCAGCTGAGCGAGGTGTTCAAGATCATCGTGTACTGCGACTACCCGGAGCGCTGGCCCAGCCTAATGCAGTCGCTGTACGGCAACCTGTCGGCGCAGGCAGGAGGGCCCGGGGGTGGGGGGGAGGGGCGCTAGAGCACTGCCTGGCGCCCTGGGGCCAGCGTCACGGCCGCTGCTGGCCGCCCCCAGAGCGGGCTTCCCTGGGCTGACACCTGGCCGCCCACCCCTACCCCCACCCCCACGCTCCCATGCCCTCCACCTGCAGGACCAGAGCCGTGTACACGGCGGGCTGCTGGCGTTGCGGCTGCTGGCGCGCAAGTACGAGTTCCGCGACGAGGAGGAGCGGCAGCCGCTGGAGGCCATCATCACCACCGCCTTCCCGCTGCTGCTGCACATCGCGAGGCAGCTGCTGGCGGCGCCGCCCAGCGCACAGGTGGGGGAAGGGGGGCGGGGGCGCGAGCCGGGAAGGGGGGCGACGGGTTGTCGGCGGAAGGCACCTGCCCAGCGGCGGGGTGGCCCCAGGCGGCGGCCCGGGCATCCGAGCCCATCTCGCCAGGCTTACCCCGGCCCCCTCCGTCCATCTCCAACACCCCTCTCCCCTTCCTCAGGTGTCTGGCTACATCAAGCTGGTGTGCAAGACCTTCTGGTCCGCCACCTACATGGGTGTGCCCGCGGCGCTGCTGGAGCGTGAGACGTTCGCCGGCTGGATGGGCGCCCTGCACACGGCGCTCACGCAGACGGAGCCGCCGGTGGGGACTGGGGAGGGGAGGGGAGGGGGCGGCCGGGTTGCAAGGGGACGGTGGCCCAGGGCGGGCTGCAGCGTGCGGTGCTGGTGGGGACCCGCTGTGGCGACTTCCCCTTCCCTTCCTGTGCCCTGCCCAACCCTTGGCCCTGCCCAGGAGGTGGCGGCCCTGGACCGGGACGACCGACAGGCGGCCCCCTGGTGGAAGGCCAAGAAGTGGGTGCTGCACATCACGTACCGCCTCTTCAACAGGTGACACCACACAGCGAGGGGGTTGAGGCCGGGGACTTGCGGTGGGGGGGAGGGGAGGACGTGGGGAGCGGCGTTCCGCCGGGGCTCCACACCGGTCGCTGTGCCCCATACCTCAAACCCCTGCTCGTCTTCAACCCCGCAACTAACAAACGGCGCCCTCACCCCGCAGGTACGGGCAGCCCAAGCACTGCCGCGAGGGCACGGAGCGCCAGTTCGGGGACCTGTACGCGGTGAGGCTGGGTCGGGGTGTGTTGGAGGGGTGTGGGGGGAGCAGGACAACGGCCAGTACGCGCCGGCGCGCCCCGGAGCTCCACCTGCACCACGACCCGCCCCTTGCCTTCGTCCTCCTCGCTGGTCCTCCTCCCCGGCCTGCCGGTGTGCTTCCGAACGCCGTACCGCTCCCTCCCTGTCCTTCCCCCTCCTCCCCCTCCCCTTCCCCCCAGTCCGAGTGCATGCTGCACTTCCTGGACGCCCACCTGGGCCTCATGTCGCAGCTGGCGGCGGGGGCCTACTTCAGCCCCCGGGCCACCAACCTGCTGTTCCAGGTGCGCGTTGGGGCCGGGGCGAGGGAGGCAGTCCAAGGAGGCACGCGCCGCAGCAGCGGCAAGGCGCCGCAGGAAGGCAGGGCAGGGGACATGGCGGCGCAGGGGACCCAACGGGGCTGACAAAAGACCCCCCCCTCCTGCTGCCGCCCGCTTCCCCCCCCCAGTACATGAGCCACGCAGTCAACATCCCCGCCGCCTACAAGCGCGTGGGCGCTGCCTGGGACCAGCTGCTGCACAACGTGGCCTTCCCGCTCATGGCCTTCAACGACGAGGACGCGCGGCTGTGGGCCGAGGACCCGCAGGAGTACATCCGCAAGGCGAGAGCGCCGGCCTCGGGGGGCGGGGGCGGGGGCGGGGATGGGGCCCGGCAGTGTGCACAGTCGGATAGGTGGGCGGGCAGGGAGGGACACGTCAGGAGCGGGGCAGATGAGGGGTGTGCAACAGAGGAATCCGCCGCAGGCATGGGAGCAAGGCGACGGGTGGCGCCGGCTGACGCGAGCGCCGCCCCCTTCCGGGTCCCTGTCTCCCTCCCCGGCCCCCAGGGCTACGACATCCTGGAGGACATGTACTCGCCAAAGACCGCCGCAGCCAACTTTGCGCACGACCTGTGCGGCAAGAAGCGCTCCCACCTTGACGCATTCATGGGCGTTGTGGCGGGCCTGCTGTCGGCCTTTGCGCGGGCGGTGGCGGAGGGGCAGCAGCCCTCGGGCGCGGATGCGCGGCGCGTGGACGGCGCGCTGCTGGCGGTTGGCTGCCTGGCGCCGCTGCTCAAGGCCAAGGCAAGAGCAGGCGGCGGGGGGGTGGGCAGGGGGGTGTCGCAGAAAGGACCGAGGGCGGGGAGGAACAGGGGGCACCGGGGCTGCGGTCGATCGCGGTCCTCCCCTCCCATCGCCTCCCCCCTCCCTCCCGCCGCCACCCACAGAAGCCCTACAAGGAGCAGCTGGGCCCCATAATGGCCACATACGTGCTGCCCTGCTTCGCCTCGCCGCACGGCCACCTGCGCAGCAAGGCGGTGTGGGTCAGCGGCGTGTTCTGCGACACCACCTTCCCCGACGGCACCAACCAGGGGCCCACGTACATGCGCTTCTTCGAGCACGTAAGGGGGCTGGCGGAGCAGCGGGGACCGAGGGTGGGCGAGAGCGACCCGGACCCCCCGGCAGCAGAGGCGACACTCTCGTACCGCCGGCAGCATTGCATGGGAGGTGCCAGGCATGTCGCCCTCTCCAACCTGGCTCGTTACACCTGCCCCTCCCCCAGGTGGCCCGCTGCCTGGGCGACCCCGAGCTGCCTGTGCGGGTGGACGCGGTGGTGTCGCTGCGCCACTTCCTGGAGGAGATGGAGGACGTGGCGCCGGTGGCGCCCGCGCTGCCTCAGCTGCTCAACTCCATATTCGGCCTCATGAACCAGGTGGGGCGGGAGGTAGGGTGGAAGGGGGGCGGCGAGGGGCCCGACGAGACGGGGCGGCGGGCCCTGGGTTGCCGCCACGACAAGTGACGGCGCCGAAGAGCAAGGGGGCTACGGCGGGAGCCGAGGCATTCAACCGGCGGGCAGGCGGTGCAGGGCGTCAGGCGGCAGGCGGTGCGCTCCGGCAGAGGGCCCCCTCTCCCTTCCCCCGTGCGCCAGCTTGGAATGGTGCGTGCACTGGGACCTTTGTCACTGCTCTCGTACTCTCCTACCCATGCGTATCCCCCAGGTTGACAACGAGGACCTGGTGTTTACGCTCGAGGTGTTGGTGGACAAGTTCGGGGAGTCCATCGCGCCCTACGCCACCCAGATGGCGGCGCAGCTGGCGGGCGCCTTCTGGAAGTACAGCGCCGCCGCGGACGAGGACGCCGAGGGAGACGATGACACGGGTGGGGCCGGGTCGGAAGGTGCAATGGATTTGAGAAAGGAAGTGGGGCGGGGCGGAGCGGCCGGATGGGTCTGTGTGCCCTGTCTCCCATGCGTGGCGGCAACTATCGTGGTGTGCCCGCCGCAAGGTTATGCACGCCCTGACCCTGCCTCCACCCCTGCCTCCACCCCTGCCCCGCCTCCCCTCCCCCCAGCCGGCATCGCGGCCTTCGGCTGCATGCGCGCGCTCAACACGCTGCTTGAGAGCTGCAGCGAGCAGCCCGGCCTGGTGGCGGCGCTGGAGGAGGTGCTGTACCCGCTGCTGCACCGCATGCTGGGCACCGAGGGGCAGGACGTGTTCGAGGAGGTGCGGCTGGGGAAAGGGATGGGGACAGGGATGGGGGAAGGGGAAGGGGGGGAGGAGTTGAGGGGTGCGGTATGAGGAGGGCGTGGGGTGAAGGCGCGCGTGGCAGCGCTGTGCGGCCGCGGGCGCGATGCGGCATGTGGACTGGGGCTCCAGGGCGCCCTGCCACGGGGGCAGGACCCTGGGCCGGGGCCCCCTGCCAAGGAATGGGCCACACCATGCTCTTCCCTCCCCTCTCCCCCTCTCTTCCCCCCAGGTGTTGGAGATGCTGTCCTACCTGACATACTACGGTACCTCCATCAGCGACCGCCTGTGGGCGCTGTGGCCCCAGATTGAGGCGGCCGTCAACGAGTGGGCCATCGACTACTGGGAGAACATCCTGGTAAGGGGTGGGAGGGGGCAGCGGGAGGGGGAAGGGGACCATACGGGTCGGGGCCACCGCTCAAAGAGCCGGGCCCATGTGCTTGCCCCGCTCCGCTCCGCCGCGAGCGGCGCTCGCGCCAGCTGCTTACCGGCCGGGGGCTGCTGCCCCCTCCCTCCCTCCCTGCCCAAAAGGGCCGAGCCGCGTAAGAACACGCACGTTGCATTAGCTAGCTTATCGCTCATTGCACCCGCCTCCCTACCTCCCTCCCTCCCCCCCGCCAGGTGCCCCTGGACAACTACGTCAGCCGCGACACGGAGCGCTTCCTCACCTGCGCACAGCCCGACTACCGCGCCAGCCTGTTTGGCATGGTGCAGGGCGCGCTGAGCGGCGACTACGGCGAGCGCGACGTTGTGCCCGCCGCCAAGCTGCTGGAGGTGGTGCTGCAGAACTGCCGCGGCCGCGTGGACGGCTGGGTGGCTCCCTACCTGCAGCTGGTGCTGGGCAAGCTGGCCACCGCCACCAACAGGACGCTCAAGGTGGGGGGACGGGGCGACTGGGGGGGAGAAGGCGGGGAGGAGAGGTCTGGTTTAGAGAGGATGGGGCCACGGGCACGCAGATGAGGTCCTGCATCATGCGAGGGGGCGAGGGGACGAGGGGTGTAACGTGGCAGCGCCCAAGGATGGGGCCGGCGGGGCAGCCCTGCCATTGCGCTGGCAGCGCGGCAGGGGCAGGGGGCGGGGGCCAGGCCGCGGGTGCCGCCATGCCCTGCAGCGCCGCGCCGGCCACACGTTCTGCGTCGTGCACTGAGTCCCTGCCTCCTCGGTCCCCCAATCGTCTCCCCCCCCCCAGGACGCGCTGGTGTGTGTGGTGGCAAATGCGCTCTACTACAACGCCACCCTGGCGCTGGGCTGCCTGGCTCAGCTGGGCTGCGTGGGCTCCTTTTTCGGCGCCTGGTTCACCGCCATCTTTGCCAACAAGAAGAGCGGCAAGCCAAAGCACTTTCGGCGCATGCATGACAAGAAGGTGCGGCGGGGCAGGGGCGGTCGGGGGGAAGGCGAGAAGGCGGGGGGGAGAGGTGCGGTGGCTTACTGCTTCACCCGCGCGGCCTTAGCGCTCTGTGTCCCCCCTCTGTCGCTTCCCTCACAGCCGCTGCCCTTTCCCGCTGCCCCCCTCCCCCCTCCTCCCCGCCAGGTGTGCATCCTGGCGCTGGTGGCCATGCTGGCGGTGCCCGAGGAGGCGCTGCCGCTCGAGGTCAAGGCGGGCCTGCCGCAGGTGTGCGTGTGCGGGGGGGGGGCGGGGGTAGGAAGGGAGGAGAGGCGAAGGGGGTTGCGGCCAGGCAGGGGAGGGCAGGGGCGGCAGCCGGGGCCCCGCGGTGGAGCTGGTGGAGGGCGTAGCTCTGGCCGTAGCAGGCGGGAGGGGTTGAGGGCAGGCAGGGCCGGTACAGGGGCGCTGCCGGAGTGCACGGAGCCTTGCACTGCACTGAGTGGCCTGCGGCTGACCCGCCGCCTCGCTCTCTCCCGGCCCCTCGATCTCGCCCCCTCCGCCCCCAGGTGCAGGCGGGCATCATGCGGCTGCTGCTGGCGCTCAAGGAGCAGCAGGCGGAGCAGGAGGCGGCGGCCAAGGCGGCCGAGGACGACGCGGGCGACGACGAGGACGAGGATGACGACGACGATGCGCTGGGAGACGACGACGACGAGGTGAGACCAGGGGGGCAGGGGGGCAAGGGGCACGTCGTGCAGGAGGCCCAGGCGCCGCCGGCTCGATACGACGTGCATTGCCCCGCCTCCTCTGCCTCGTCCCGCCTCCCCACTCCAGCCCCTCACCTGCCCGGCCCCCTCCCGCTGCACTGCACCCCCGCCGCTGGGTGCCGCAGGACGATGAGGAGGTGACCAAGGCGCTCCGGCGCGGGGCGCGGGCGCTGCTGGACGGGGAAGGCAGCGACGACGACGACGACAGCGACGACGAGTTTACGGACGACGAGGAGGTGAGGGCGCGGGCTGGGGCAGGGCGGCCGCGCTGGCGCAAGTCCTCCGGGATTAGCGTGCTGGAACAAGGCGCGAAGCGGGGTGCCTGCTGGCCCGGGCAGGGCAGAGGTAGCCCGTGTCGGGGCGCGAGCGGGGTAGTCCACACGCCAGCTGCGGTGTGATTCATGTGTGTGAGTGCCTCCGAGCTGCCCCGCTGCCCTCTCCTCCCTTCCCATCCCTCCAGGTGCACACGCCCATCGACTCGGTGGATCCCTTCGTGTTCTTTGCGGACGCGCTGGCGGGACTGCAGCAGCACATGCCCGCCAGGT
>BDDC01000877.1:11228-34513 GCA_001662425.1 Chlamydomonas sphaeroides | reverse complement strand
CCAGCCCAGCCCAGCCCAGCCCAGCCCAGCCCAGCCCAGCCCAGCCCAGCCCAGCCCAGCCCACCTGGCGTACGCTAGCCAGGCTCTGCCGCGGCAGCAGGCCGTCCGCCAGCACCCCCGCCGCATGTACCACCGCGTCCCAGCGCCCGCCCACGCCGCCGCCATACGGCCCCTCGTCGCTGCCGTCCTCCTCGGGCCGCCACAGCCATGCCGCGTCCTCAGCGGCGCCAGCGTCCGCCGCCAGGAGGCTCACGCTCATGCCGCCGCCGCAGCCCGCCGCCAGCAGCGCCGCCAGCTCGCCGCCGGCGGCGTCGGCGCCGGCGACGCGGCCGCTGCGGCTGACCAGGCACAGGTGACCCACGGGTCCGCAGCCCGCCAGCCAGCGCGCCAGCAGCAGCCCCAGGCCGCCGGTGCCCCCCGTGATGAGCACGCGGGGGCGGCGGGAGAGGCCGGAGGCGTGGCTGGGGCCCAGCGGCGCTGCGGAGCGCTGCGGCGGCAGCGCCAGCACCTTGCCTGCGTGGCCGGCTTGCGCCAAGGACCGCAGCGCGGCGGCGGCCGAGGACAGCGGGTAGGCGAGGGAGCGGAGGGGCGTGATGGCCTGGGTGGCCAGCAGCGACGACACGGAGGCCAGCGCCGACTGCAGGACCTGCGGTTGGTTGTTTGGTTGTTTGGTTGTTTGGTTGGTTGACTGGATGAGGTGGGGTGAGGGGTGGTGGAGCAGGGGGCAGTGCAGCAGCTCAGAACCCAGGGAGCAGCAGCCGCTCACCGCCGGCGGCATGAAGTCCACCGCCAACAAGCCGTAGCGCACGTCGGGCCGCTCGGATGCAACCCGCGCCGGCGACCACACGTCGCGCTTGCCGATCTCCACCCAGCGACCGCCGCGGCGCAGGACCGCCAGGCTGGCGGCGACCATGCCGGGGCTGGTCAGGCTGTTGAGCACCACATCCACGCCAAACCGCGCGCCGCCAGCAGCTCCAGCTCCAGCGCCGCCGTCACCAGCACCTGCGGGCACAGACACGCCCTCCCCGGCCCCGGCCCCGGTCCCCGTGCCGGTCCCCTCCACCCCCTCGGGGCCCCCGGTCAGCAGCCCCAGCAGCAGCGCTTCCGTGAAGGCGGTGTCGCGCGAGCCGGCGGCGGCCCGCACGCCGGCGGCCCGCAGCAGGCCTCGCTTGGAGGGGCCGCCGGCGGTGGCCACGGGCACACCGCCCAGCGCGCGGATGACCTGGAGGGCGGCCGCCGCGAGGGAGGAAAGAAAGAATGGAGAGAGGGACAGGGGAGGTTGGGGTCAGGCGCATGCAGAAGGGGGCAGTGTGACGCTGCGTCCTCTGGCGCCCCCCCGCTCCGAGCCGCCAAGCACGCTCACCTGCATCGCCGCCAGCCCCACGCCCCCCGCGGCGGCGTGCACCAGCACCCTGTCGCCCGCGGCCACCGCCGCGGCGGCGCTGAGGGCCGCCACCACCGTGATGAACACCTGGGGGCGAACGGTGGGAGGTGGGTTGGAGGTGGGGTGGAGGGCGGCCATGGGCGGCCATGAGGTTGAGGTTGGGCAGCAGGACAGGTATGTTAGCGGACAAGGCACCCCCGGGCGTGCAGGACATGCCGACCGAGTGCCTGCGTTGTGGCCGCCTTCTTACAGCCGGGGCGCCCCCCGGCCGCCTACCGTGGGCACGGTAGCCGCCTCGGCGAAGCTCAGGTGCGGCGGCATGGCAGCCAGCATGGCGCCGCGCCCCACCACCCGCGTGCCCAAGCAGCCGTGCGCCATGCCGAACACGGCGTCGCCCACCGCCGGGCCGCAGCCGCCGTCGTCGGGGCCTGCGACCGATGCGGGCCGCGCGGGGCATCGGTCAGTTGGGCACGGTTGGAAGCTGCGGCGCGCGGACCGGACTCGGCCGTGCAAAAAGCCGTACGTGTCAAGCAATGCCGCGCGCCACACAACTGCATCGCTGGCGCAGCCGGAACCCGGAACAGCCGGCACTTGCCTACGGACTGCACCACGCCCGCGCAGTCGCTGCCGGGCGCGCCGGGGTCGCCCGGGTACATGCCCAGCACGTTGAGCACGTCGCGGAAGTTGAGCCCGACGGCCTTGACCTCCACGGCCACCTCTCCGGGCCCACAGGGAGTGCCGACGCCGTCGGCCGCCAGCGGCGCCGCAAGCGGCACCAGGTTGGCGAAGGCGCCGCGCGGCCGCGGCACCAGGGCGTAGTCGCCGGGGCCTGGCGGCACCGCCGACGCCGACGCGACGTCAGCCGCGGCGGAGCGGAGCTGGCGAACGGCGACGACGCCGCCGACGGGGGCGCCGAGCGCGGCGGTGCGCAGCACGCCGCCGACGGAGGCGGCGGCGGCAGGGCTGGCGGTGGCGGCGGCAGCGCCAAAGGTGAGGGCCATGGGGATGGACGGCAGCTCGCTGGCGGCGGTGCGGAGGACGCCGTCGACGGCGGCGGCAGCGGCCGTGGTGGCGGCGGCGGCAGCAGCAGCCGTCAGCGAAGCGGCGCCGCCAGCCAGGCGGATGCCGCCGTCGACACGATCGGCCGGCGCCGCCTGCAGGCCCTGCAGCAGCGCGACGGCGGCGGCGGCGCTGGCGGCGCCGCCGTGGCGCAGCTCGATCTCCGCCACGGCGCCGCCGCCGGCGCCCGCTAGCGCGACGCTGGCGGCGGCGCCCGCCTCCTCCGTGATGCCGCTGTCGTACCCGTCGTCGTACATCGGCTCGTACACCACCAGCTCGGTGTCGTACATGGTGTCGACTGCGTCGGGCGCCGGCGCCTCGGCGTGCTCCTCGGCGGCAGCCGCCGCCGCCGCCGCCGCGGGTGCGACGGCGCCGCCACGCAGACTGGGCACCTCGACCGTCTCCAGCCCGCTGACCACCACCGCTGGCGACGAGCCCTCCTCATCCCACAGGTAGAAGCTGCTGACCTGGCGCCGCTGCGCTGCCGCCGCCGAGGCGGCGCCGGCGGCGGGGCCGTACGCCGCCCAGGAGGCGGCGCCGCCGGCCTCGCCGGCGCGGCGGCGGCGCGCGGTGAAGAAGCCGACGGCGACGGGGATGCGGGCGGGCGGCGGGCCGACGGCCGACGGCAGCACGCCGAGGTGGAAGGCGGCGTCGACGTCGGCTGGGTGCGACAGGTAGCCCGACTCAGCAGGGCTGCGGCGGGTGGAGCTGCCAGCGTACGGCACCGCCGTGCCGGCGGAGGCGGACGCATCGGAGGCAGCGCCGACGGCGCCGACGGCGCCAGCCGGCGGCGGCGCGGCGGCCGCCAGGACGTGGGCTGGGAAGAGCACTCGCGCGAGCGCGGCCAGGCGGCGGCTCTGCTGCAGCTCGGCGTCAGTCTCGGTAGCCCGCGCGCGAGAGGCTGCGGCGGCGACGGCGGCGGTGGACACGCGCGCGACGGCGCCGCGTGCGACCAGGCGGCCGGCGGCGGCATCGCCGACGGCGTCCTCCTCGGTCCGCACCCGAAGCTGCAGCTGCCCGGAGGCCGTGTCCACGAAGCAGCTCAGCACCTCCTCAGGGAGCTCCTCCCTCTCTGCGGCCTCTGCGGCGTCCTCGGCCTCGGTGACCACCAGGGCCAGGCCTTGCTTGCCGGCCGCAGCCTTGCCCCGCGGCGGCTGCCCCGGCGGCGGCAGCATCACGGGGCTCACGACTACCAGGCCGTACAGGCCCCATTGCCAGCCGCCGTCGGCGGAGGCGGCGGCGCCGCCGCTGGGCCCTTCGTCGGCGGAGGCGCCGTCGGGGCCCAGAGCGGTGGCGGCTGAGGCCAGGCACAGCTGCACGAGGGCAGGGGCGAGCAGGGGTTTAAGCCGCAGGTGCTCTCGGGGCTCTGCGCGCAGCCGTGCGCTCCTCCCGGTCTTGATCCCCTCCCTCCCCAAGCATCCTTCAGCCTGCCTCCCTGCCCAAAGCCTCCCTCGGTCGATCTCGTGTCTACCTGCGTCCCACCTCCTGCCCATCCCTGCCCCTCACCTCCAGCATGGCCGCGCCAGGCAGCAGCGGGCGGCCGCCGACCACGTGGTCGCACAGGAAGGCGCCCGGGCCGGGCAGCTGCGTCAGTCTGGAGGGGTAGGGGGAAGCGGTGGCATGGTGAGGTTGTGCAGAGGAGAGGGAGCGTCGCGGGAGGGGAGGACTAAGGCCGCGGGCAGGTCAGGTCAGGTGCAGTCAGGTGCGCTAAGCCGCAGCGAAGCGGCCGGGCATTTGTGCGTCAGCCTGATTGGGAGCGGCAGTTGCTGCGCAGCCTCACCCGCACTCGGACACCAGCAGGCAGCCCTGCCCGGCGGGGTGCGGCGCCACTGCCAGGCGGCGCAGCAGCGGGTGCAGCGACGGGTGCACCCAGTGGCGGCTGCCGGCGGCGGCAAAGGTGCGGCCGGCGGAGGGCGCCGAGGCCGAGTGCGGCGCCGCGGCCAGCACGGCGTGCGCGTTGGTGCCCTGCGAGGGAGGCCGACGCCGGGGCAGAGCGGGCAAGTTGCTCGGCAAGGTTCTGGCGGGACAAGCGCTGCGCCAGCAGGGCCGTGCTGCCGTGCGGACGCTGCCTGGACTACGGCGGCGTGCGCCGTCCGCACCTGGAACGCGAACGCGCTGACGCCGCACACGGCGGCCGACAACTCGGGCCAGGGCGAGGCGCCGCGCGGCAACGCCGCCAGCGGCGCCGCGGGGCCGGCGGCGGCGGCAGCCATCTCCAGCGACGCGTGCAGCATGGGGTTGAGCGAGCGCAGGTGCAGCTGCGGGCTGAGCGAGCGCTGCTGCAGCTGCCACGAGAGCCGCAGCGCTCCCAGCAGGCCTGCAGGGCGGAGGGAGGGAGAGATTGGGACGCCAGGGGATGTGCGGTATGTGGTGGGCGGGCGGAGCAGGGTGTCGTGTGAACGGTGGTGTGTGCGGAGGTCCAGGGGCCTGCGACACGTCCCCGCCTCATGAAGGGCCTCACCCGCTGCCGGCTCTGCGTGACCCATGTGGCTCTTGAGCGCCGTCAGCCGCACCGCCTCACGCCGGGCCGCGCCCGAGGCAGCGCCGCCGGCTCCGCCGCTGCCTCGCATGTAGACGGCCATGGCGGCGCCCACCTCGATGGGGTCGCCCAGCGGCGTGCCTGCCGAGAGGCACAACCAGGCAGGGGTGCAGGGCGTCAGACATGGAGACTTTGGACATGGATGCCGGCGCCGGTACCAACAGTCATTCCTTTCTACCTTCCAGCTCCTTTAGGCCCCCCGCCGCCTCTAGCTGTCTGCCCTGCTAAGGGCCCCTCACCCGTGCCGTGCATCTCCAGGCACCCCACGGAGCGCGGGTCCACGCCGCCCGCCGCCAGCGCGGCGCGGATGGCGGCCTGCCGGGTGGGGCGGACGGAGAGGACAGTGCGGGCCGCGTGCGTCAGGACAGGCAGGGTTAGGGCCGGCATAGCCACGATGGGCCCAGCTAGGCATCCAATGATGAGTCAGTCGGTGGCAACATGCATGTTGATCAACATGCATGTTGATGAACATGCGCACACGGGTGCGGCGCAGCGCCGGTCCCAAGCCAGCCAACGTACCTGCTGCGCGGGGCCGTTGGGCGCGGTGAGGCTGCTGCTGCGGCCGTCCTGGTTCACGGCGGTCCCCGACAGCAGCGCCACCGCGCCCCCGGCGGCCGAGGGCGGCACCCGCCGCAGCAGCAGCGCCGCCACGCCCTCAGCGCGCACGTAGCCGTCGGCGGAGGCGTCGAGCGTCTTGCAGCGGCCCTCGGGCGACAGCATGCCGGCACGGTTGCACGCCTGAGGGGCCGCAGCGGCCAAGGAGCGGCAGGTGCCTGCGTCAGCTGGTGCGGAAGGGGCGGCGCAGGACGCCGTCCCCTCCTGGGCATGCGTGGGTGCTCGCGGGCCAGAGATGGGAGCGGGAGGCCGTGGGCCGGGCGTGTGGTGGTGTGGGCTGTACGCTGGGCCGCTGCATCCACGCCGCCTTGTTGGAGGCACATGAAAGAAGTTCCCCCCAGCGGCGCGCACCTGCGTCCAGCTGCTGAGCAGGCTGAGGTTGACGCCCAGCGCCGCCGCCGCCGCCACCTCGCCCGACAGCAGCGACGCGGCCGCCAGGTGGGTGGCCACCAGCGAGGAGGAGCAGGCGGTGTCGACCGTGACGGCGGGGCCGCGCAGCCCAAAGGTGTAGGCCAGGCGGCCAGAGGTGACGGACAGGTGCGCGCCTGGGCGAGCGCGGGGCGAGGCGAGGGAGCGGCACAAAGCATTGTTTTAGCATTGTTTTAGTCGTTCATTGTTTTAGTCGACCTGCGCGGCTAGCCTCACACTAGAGTGCTCAGGCCAAAGCTATGCCCACGTCCCGTCGCGCCGCATGGGCGCCAAGACGCACCTGTGGCGTAGTATGCGTTGACGTCGATGGCCATGTCCAGGGTGATGCGAGCGTACTCGAGCTGAGAGACGCCCACGAACACGCCCATCGAGGGGGAGGGCGAAGGCGGCGAGGGCGAGCCGCCGACGGCCTGCGGGGATACATGGGGCCCGAGGAGAGGTGATGGGGTCAAGGAGCGAAGCATCCCTCACCAGGTCCCAGAGTCCTTGGCGTGGGGACCCAGGCGTGTGAGAGCCGCGACCCCACCACCACGCACCGCTGCGTCACTTGCAAACAGCTCGGCGGCGGCGTCCAGCAGCAGGCGCTGCTGCGGGTCCATGAGCGCCGCCTCCGCCCTGCTGACGCCGTACGCAGCCGGCTCCCAGACGTCCACATCCGCCAACAGCGAGGCCAGCTGCGCCGGCATCCCCGGCTCCGCCAGCGTCGCCAGGTCCCAGCTGGGGTTGCGGCGGGCAGGCGGGGAAGGAACCGCATGAGGAGCAGGCAGTCGGTGTTGGGATACTAGGGGCCGTGGATATGCCAGACCTCAGCACAGGCACGTGACCGTGCCGGGCCCGGCCGGGACTGTCGCTCCCTCACCGGCTGAGCGGCACGCGCGTGATGCGGTCCGCACTGGCGCCCGCCCAGGGGGCCGCCACACCGCCGCCGGGCGCCCGGCTAGCGGCGGCGGCCACCACCACCACATCCTGGGGCGCAGCCGCCACCGGCGCAGGCGCGGGCAACGCCAGCGGCCCGGAGAGCGCCGCGTGCTGGGGCGTTGGCGGCGTCGCTGCATGGGCGGCGGCGGTTGTGGCGGCGGCGGCCGGCAGTGTGGCGATGAACTCGGCGATGGAGGCGACAGTGGGGTAGTCGAAGGCGAGCGTGGGCGGCAGCGCGGCGCCGGTGGCGCGCTCCAGGGAGCTGGTCACCTCCACCGCCGCCGTCGAGTTGAGGCCTGGGGGCGGCAGGGGCGGGTAGCAGAGGGCGGCGGGAGCTGCGGTTGTGCGGGCGTGATGGGAGAGGCGGGTGCTGGGCCTCACGAACCCAAGCGGAGGAAGGTCGGGGAGGCAGGCGACAGAGATCGAGTGAGGTCGCGTCCCGCACCTGCCGACATGAGCGGCGCGTCGTCGCCGAGGGAGGCCGCCGCCGCCGTGCCCAGGACCTCAGCCACCGCCCGCCGCACCGCCGACAGCGCGGCCGCGGCAGGGCCCGAGGACGCCGCGACGCCGGCGGCCGGAGGAGCGTAGGGCGCGGGCGCGGCTGGCATGGGAGCCGCTGTGGGGGCATCGGCATTGGGTCCGGGAGTCAGATAGGGCCGCGCCAGTACAAAAGTAGACTATCTATCAACCCACGCAATGCCCTCACCCGCCCCCACACACCTGCAGTCCGAGCAGCCATCGTCGCCGCTGCCGGCGCCGCTGCCGCCGCCGCCGCCGGCGCCGCGCCCGCGGTCACGGCCGTGACGTTGGCTGCGATGTAGTCCGCGATGTCGCCCGGGGTTGGGAAGTCAAACACCAGTGTGGGCGGCAGCGCGGCGCCAAAAGCCGACTCCAGCGCCGCCGTCAAGCCCACCGCCGCCGTCGAGTTGACGCCCGCCGCCATGAGCGGCGTGTCGGCGGCTAGCGCCGGCGCCGCCGCCGTCAGGCCCAGCACCTCCCGCACCAGCTCGATCACGCGCGGCACCAGGGCTCCGGCGCCTCCGGCAGCGATGGTGTGGACGCCTGCAGGGCGCGGAGGACCAGCGGTTGGCAAACACACGCAACCCAATGCCCATGGCACACAGAGACTGTCGGGTCGCCCGTATCCGCCCACCCACCTGCAAAGGCCGCGGTTGGAGCCGGGGCCGGGGCTGGGACCAGCCCGGCGGCCTGCGGCTGCGGCTGCACCAGCGCCGGGGCCGGCGCCGCGGCCTGTGCGCCCATCTCCGCCTCCAGGAATCGCGTCATGTCGTCGAGGGTGGGGTAGTCGAAGGTGAGCGTGGGCGGCAGCTGCAGCCTCAGCCGGTCCTGAAGGGCGGGAGGCAGGGGCAGGGGCGGCGAGACAGGGAGAGGACCGCAGGAGTGGGGCAGGGCAGCGGCGTTAGGGCGGCCGCAAGGGCGCCTCGGAGCGATGACTTCGCCTGGGGATGGGGATACGGCTGCCGCACCAAGGGGCCATCCCGACGGCGCCCCGGGCGTCAGCCACGCCCCCATCCCTCACTCCATCCGTTTCACCTCTAGCGCCGCTACCAGCTGTACGGCCGCAGTGGAGGTGAGGCCGTGAGCCATGAGCGGCGCGCCGCCGGGCGGCGGCGCAGCGACGCCCAACACCTGGGCCGCCACCTCCGCCACCACCGCAGCCACCGGCGGCGCCGCCGGGGTGGCTGGCACCGCGGGGGCGTACATCAGTGGCGCGGCGGTGGTCGCCGTCGTGGACGGTGGCGGAGGCGGAGGCGCAGGTGCAGGCGTCAGGACGGTAGCGACCGACGGCAGCAGCACCGCCGACAGCGGCGGCAGGCCCTTGGCAGCGGAGAGCAGCGCGTAGCGGGCGACGGCGCCGTCAGCCAGCGCCGCCGCCGGCAACACTGCCACGGCGACGGCGGCGTCGCCGCCAGCCGCAGCCGCCGCCAGCTGCTCCACCCCCGCCAGCGCCGCCGCCAGCGGCGGCGCGTCCGTCGCGACCAGAATGCGGCGGGCGCCTGCCGCCAGCGCCGCCGCCACCACGGTCGCCAGCTCGCCCGACGGCGCCGCCAGGACCAGGGGCTCGTCGGCCGCCAGCTTCCGCCGCCGGCCTGTCGGCGTTGTCGGCGGCAGCACCGGCAGCGCCGGCAGCGCGGCCCGCACCGCCTCGTAGAGCCGCCGCCGCGGCGACGGCATTGGCGGCGGCGGCGGCACAATGCCGTCGGCGTAGGCCGCCGTCAGCACCGGTGCCGGCGGCGCCGTCAGATCGGCCGCCGCCGCCAGCGGCGGCAGTCCCTTGGCCGCCGTCAGCAGCGCAAGGCGCAGCAGCCTGGGGTCGCTCAGGCAGGCGTCTGCGTCCACCGCCGCCAGCCTGACGGCGACGTCAGCGGCGGCTTCACCCCCGCTAACGCGGCGGTGGGCATCGGCGGCGGCGGCCAGGGCGGCGGCCAGAGCCGGCGGCGGCGGCCCCGGCACGACAGCCAGAACGCTGCGCGCTCCGCCGTACAGCATGCCAGCGACGGCGTCGGCAGCCACTTCGACGTAACAAGCCTCTGCCGCCGCGATTCCGTCCTCTGGCGGCGCCGTCGGCTCGGTCGGCGTCAGCGCCGCCGGCGGCGGCGGCAGTACCAGGAGGTAGGTGGCGGCGCCGTCGTTGGCGGCGCGGAGCTCCACGCGAGGCAGGCCGAAGGGGCCGTAGGGACCCGCGGCGGTGCCTGGCAGCGCGGCGGCGGGCGCCAGCGCGGCGCGCACGGCCGCCGCGAAGCGCTCGGCGGGGCGTGGCTCCGCAGCGGCGCGTGGCTCCGCGGCAGCGCGTGGCTCCGCAGCGGCCGCGACGGCGGGGGCCGTTGGCACGGACTGCGCGAGCCGCCCATCCGCAGCGGCAGCGGCGGGGGCCGGGGCCGGGGCGAGAGCCGGAGCCGCGGCCTGGGCCTGGGCCTGGCCCCCTGGCGCGAGCATGGATCGCAGCTGGGTCTTGAGTACCTTGCCGGAGCCGGTGACGGGCAGGCGGTCGAGCAGGAAGATCTGGGAGAATGGGGACAGGACAGGGAGGCGTGCGTTCGGCAAGGCGGCCAAGCAGGACCGGGGGTCCGGCAGGGGCATCAGGGGGATCAGGGTTCGGGCGGCTGCCCGGTGCCCCGTTGCGCCGCTGGGCCCACACCCGAGCCCTGCCCTGACCTCCCCTTTCCTACCTTGGACGGGACCTTGTAGTGCGCCAGCCGCTGCCGGCACCAGCCCACCAGCTCCGCCTCCAGCGACCCCGCCGCCGCCGCGCCCTCCCGCGCCACCACCGCCGCCGCCACCGTCTCGCCCAGCAGCGCCGAGGGCAGCCCGAACACCGCGGCCTGGCCCACGCCCGGGTGCGCTGCAAGCGCCGCCTCCACCTCGGAGCAGTACACGTTCTCACCGCCCACCAGGATCTGGGCCGGGGAGGAAGAGGGAAGAGCGGGGTTGAGGGGGGAAGGGAGAGGGTGGCACATCCCGGTGAAGCTACCGGAGCAAGCCTGGCTCGCAATTGCTAGCTCGCCACCTTCCACACCACTCCCCGGCCCCGGCCCGGCCATCACTCCGCACCAGGCCGCCCTTTCAGCCCCCGACGACCACATCCAGATGGCCCTACACCCAGCCCCTGACACGCGCAACACCCCACAACCCGGCCCTCCCGCCCCCTTCCAGCCCAAAACCCACCATGTCCTTCTTGCGGTCTACCACAGCCAGGTACACGCCTGACACGAAACCCAACGTCCTGTCCCCTTTCTTCCCCCTCCCTTCCCCCTCACCCTCCCAGCCCAAAACCCACCATGTCCTTCTTGCGGTCCACCACGGCCAGGTAACCGTCGGCCCGGGGCGTGGCCAGGTCGCCGGTGCGGAACCAGCCGCCCGCCGCAAAGGCCTCGGCGTTGGCGGCCTCGCGCCGCCAGTAGCCTGGCGGGGCACACGATGGAGTTGGGGGTGTGAGGGCTCAGGTGCAGGTCCAGGGGTAGATGTCAGGAGATGCGGGCAGGGGAGGTACGGGGTGGTGGTAAGAGGAGGACCAACTGCCAGCTGCAGTAGCGCCCCCGGCCCACCAGCCGCAGCGACAAGCCCCACGGCGCACCCGAGGTCTTACCCGCGAACACGGTGGGCCCGCGACACCACACCTCGCCCACACCGCCGCTGCCGGGCGCCACGTCAGTCTGGCTGCCGTCCTCGGCCTCCGCCACCACTCGCACCTGCGGACGCGAGCCAGGGGCGATGCAGGGGCCGGGGCGAGGAAAGTGTGGGAGCGGAGCCTGGGCTGAGCCTTGTACGGCACCACAGCTCCACAGCTTCACCCTCAGCTCGCGTGTGGTGTGCGCCATCGGCCCCCGTCGCTGTCACCCAGCCAGGCCACTGCTTCACTCCCGACCCAAGCGAGGCCTTCTGGCTCCACCCGCCTGCATAAGCGTGCACCACACGCGTGCTCCAACACGGCGTCGCACACGCTACGAGCACCGTCGTCCCTGCCCCACCCGCCTCATCCACCTCCCGCTGACCCGCCCAGCCCCCTGCCCTGCCTCGCCTGCATGAGCGCGAAGGGCCGCCCGCTGGTGGTGACCAGCGACAGCAGCCGCTGAGGGTTGCAGCCGGGGGTAAGGCCGGCCAGCGCGCCGGCGGAGCCGGGGGCGGTCGCAGCGGGGTCCTGGGCCAGGGCCAGGCCGCGGAGGGACACCAGGGGCATCAGGGCGCTACCACGCGTGCGGGTAGATGGCGCAGGGATCCTGGAGCTGCGCTGGATGGGTCGCAGTGGGACCTGCCAAGCGGCGGCGGCGCTGACTCACCCAGGCCCGGCGCCACCAGCCGTACGGCAGGATGCTCATGCTGATCTTGCCGCAGCACTCGGTCATGCCGTACGACAGGAAGATCTGGGGGCGCGGCGCGGATGGGAGGCCAGCGATCGCGATCAAGGAGCATGCGGGCATGCGCCGACGGGGTGGCAGTGACCCAATGGCCGCGCCACAGGGCCCCGAGCCACACGGAAGCGAGCAGGCCAAGGGTTAGGGCTTTCGGCGAAGGGCGGGAGCGAGCAGGCCAAGGGTTTTCGGCCAAGGGCGGCAGCGAGCAGGCCAAGGGTTAGGGTTTTCGGCCAAGGGCGGGAGCGAGCAGGCCAAGGGTTAGGGATTTCGGCCAAGGGCGGCAGCAGGGCAGTGCCGCACCTCGCAGCCCAGCGCCGCCACGGCGCGCGCCAGTATGGCGGGCGACTGCGGGCTGCCGCCGCAGCTGAGCACGCGCAGGCTGGCGGTGTTGGCGGCGGGCAGGGCGGGGTTGTTGGCCAGCATGGTCAGCATGGTGGATGCCAGGTTGGTGGCCGTGATGCGCTCGCGCTCTGTGGGTGCATTGCGGGCAGGAGGGGAGGGGAGGGGAGGGGAAGGGGCAGTGGGTGAAGGCGATGCATCAGTGGGAAGCGCGAACGCGGATAACCCAGGGAGCGGCATGGCATGGCATGGCATGGGGCTCGGTTTGGAGAGGAGGCGTACAGCCGGCAAGGGGAAGCGCGCGACGCATGAGGTGCTCCAGCCAGGGCCGGAATGGGCAGGGGCGGCTGGCAGGCAGGCGGCAGCCGCAGCCGGGCTCGCTCACCGATGGCCGCGATGGCGTCCGCGGGGCTGAAGGCGCGCAGCAGCACGTGCCGGCCGCCCAGCGCGGTGACGGCGTACACCGCAAACACGTCCACCAGGTGGAACAGCGGCGCGAAGTGGCCCCACACGTCGCCGCCGTGCAGCCGCATCTCTGGGGATGGATGGGGAGGGGGAGAGCGGCCGGGTGAGACGAGCGAGGGAGGTATGGTTGGAAGGAAGGGAGGGAAGGGAGGTGCGGGCGGACGTAAGCCACAGCTTGCCAGGGCCCGACCCCAGATCCCGCCCGGCGGCCCGGCACTTTCCCGGCACCTTCCCCGATAGGTGCGGCGGCCGAGGCAGCACCGGACCCGCAGCGCCGGGAGGACGTGAGCCTCAGGCACCCCACCGAGCCCAGCCCCGGCCCAGCGGCTAGGCGCCCTTGCCTCCTAGCTGGCACACGGGCGAGGCAGCGACGCACCCGCCACGGTGCCGACGGCGTGCAGCACCACGATGCGATGGCTCAACAGCACGCCCTTGGGCAGCCCCGTGGTGCCGCTGGTGAAGTACATGTGGTACGGATCGTCCGGATCCGGAGTCGAGTACGGCAGGGCCCCGGACGCGGGTGCGGAGGTGGAGGAGGAGGCGGCGGGCGCGTCGGTGGGCGCTGGGATGGCGGCGGCGGCGGCGCGCAGGGAGGTGACGTCGAGCGCGCCTGGCAGCGCCGCCGCCAGCTCGTCGTGGTACGACAGCACCTGCAGCGTCAGCCCCGCCGCCGCGACGGCGGCGGCGGCGGTGCCGACGGCCTCGCCGTCGACGAGGAGCACGGTGCGCAGCCGCAGCGGCGGCGTCGGCGGCGAAGCCGCCGGGTCAGCGACGGCGGGGGCGGAGGACCCGGCGGCGGCGGCGGCGGCGACGGCGGCGGCGAGGAGCTGGCCAAACTCGCCGCCGTGTGTGACGACGGCGGTGGCCTCGGAGTGGGCCAGGATGTAGGCTAGCTCGGGTGGAGCCAGGTTGACGTTCTGTAGTGGTGCGGGCGCAGGGCCATGCCACCGGGCACGCACGGCGGGAGCACGGGACCTCACCGTCATTGGTCAGGGCGGGGTTCTTGCAACCTGAGCAGGCGGCCTGCATGCTAGCGGTGAGGCTACCGGTACCAGGCCACAGCGCCGCGCCCCGTCAGCCCTCACCGCGTTGACCAGGACGGCACGGAGCGCGGCCGCCGCATAGTGCGTCTCCAGGACCTCGGAGCAGTTGCGCAGCAGCACTGCGACGCGGCCGCGATAGCCCACGCCGCAGCGCAGCAGCGCGGCCGCGACGGCCAGCGAACGATCGTGGAGCTGGGAGTAGGTGAAGAGGCGGTCGGAGACGGGTGGTAATGGTTGGGATGTCGCGATGGATGGGCTGGCGGTTGCCGACGGGATAGCGGTGGTTGGGGCCAGGTCGACGACCGCAAGCCGGTCGCCGAAACGTGCGTTGGCATAGGCCAGGCAGCTCCAGGCGTCGAGCGTCGGCGTCAGCGGGTCAAAGGGAGGGGCGGTGGACGCGGGCACCGCGCCAGCCGAGATGGCCAGCGAAGCGGCACCGGCGCTGAGGCCGCGAGCGTCGCCGGACGCGGCAGTGGGCGTGGGTGGCGGAGATGAGGCCTCGCTGGGATAAGCAGCAGGCTCGGGGGTCGGGTTGTCGGGCGGAGCGGCCGGTGGAATGCCGTCGTCTTCGGCATCGGAAGGGCCGCTGGTCCCGGCGCCCATGGCGGCACCTCCCTTTGCGCCTGGAAGGCGCGCACTAGGAAGCTAGGCTGCCCAAGAAAGCGTTCCAGGCTCGCTGTAGTGGGATCACGCAGGCTAGGGAGTCCGCGATGGTCGGCTGACGGGATGTTCAGAGGTACACGTGCCGGGTTGCATACACAGCAATAGCAACGGGAGCTAGGGGAGCCAGAAGGTATCACGAAGTAGCTACAGGCGTTGTTGCGTAGCAGGTCGCAGCGAGCAACAGAAAGCTGCAGTCGTGCATGCGACGTGCAGTGCACCAACGCAGCGCACAAGCGAGCCATCGTGGCGCGATGGGCGCCAGAGTAAGTGCGGTGTTGCGCGTCTCGGACGGGTTCTGCCTCGGGTGCCCAACCGGTACCGAATTGGCGCGAGAGTCGGATCGCCGCTTGCTCGCGGCCGCGCCCCTTACCACACAATTATCACACGAGGGTGCACCTCATTTGTCATCTAGACCGTCGCATCGCAGCGAGGTCAGGAGCGGCCAGTGCGCAAGTTCGGCGCTTCGGCCGGTCCGCGGGTCGCTGCTCGGGGCAGGAGAGCAGGGGTAAGCCAGCGCCCCTGGCTCGGGGTCTGTCATTCGCGTCGCGAATGCAGGGGTACGTCGAAGCTGCGGGCCCATGTTGCCAAGGTGGCATGACAAGAGACAAGGCGCGGCAAGGGGCCGGCGGGGAGAAAGAGCACACGGCATGGCGCAGGCGCCTCGCCCATGACCTGGGACGGGCCCGACAGCGGCCTGCTGGAGGATACGCGCCGCCCGTTGCAGGGGTCACAATCCACTCCCATCCTGGCCGGCAGGGTCCGACACGCACATAGCGGCGGCAGTTCCTAGTACCATGCCGCTCGCTATCGCTCGTTCATTACAAGCTAGAACGAAGTCAAAGGAGGAATATCTGTAACCTACGTAAACGTGAATTCATTGATATCTCCTGTGTAGTCTGGAATGAAAGGTGACGGCAGGCAGGCCACAAGGCCAAAGACAGGAGTGCGGCTGTGCGGCATACCTGAGCGTGGAACGGCGCGTTATCTAGCCAACCATGTTTTGGGGGGTCGGTTGGCTGCTACTGGCGCGGGGCCATGATATCCCAGCGCAACCCAACGCAACGGGCACCGAACCTGTGGAATGGGGTTGGTAGGTTATAAAAATCTTGAAATTCTGGGGCAAGATACGAGCCCTGCCACAAACACGCGCACTCGCGCAGGGCTCAGCACCCTTATTTGCAACACCACTTTGGGCCACACGTGGCAGGGTACGAGCCTCAGCAATGGTTTAATGGCAGGCACCGTACTTGATCTGGTAGGTTATGAGCAGGAGGCCTAACGCCAGCCAAGGCACCAATGGCCGTCATAGCTACAGACAGCCAGCGAGTTATCTAAGCGACGATCCCGCCGCGCATCGCCAGCGCTGGTGCCGGATACCGTGCTGCCTGCGTGGCTTTTCTACGTTTGTAGCAGCTGCAACGGCATCGATAGACAGGAAGATGGGAGCCCGCCAGCGCCTAAGCTCCCAAGCTGGGAAGCGCCCATGGCCATGCCCTTGTTCACAGCACACGGCCGCCGCCTGCGCCCCCAGTGCCTGGCCTGACACAGCTCGACAACCAACGGCGACGGGGCCCGGAGGGGCCTCCAGGACGAGCAGCAGATGGCAGCCCAGATCCCCAGAAGCGCGCCAAGACGACCGGCATGTCATCAGCGGGGCCCGAGCAGAGGCTGCAATCGGGCCGGCGGAGGGCGGTCAGGGGGGCTGGGTTTGCGCGGGAGGGTGGTGGAGGAGTTTGCCTAGCAGCAGCAGCGCCGCCCTCCTCCAGGGTACATGTCCCTGTGAAGGGATCGGGGATCGCGTCCCAGACGAGCTTCGGCACGTATGACGCTGGTTGAGAGGGTGGTGGACGGCTGCGTTGTAACGCCTTGAAGTAGCCTGATTGGTGTCTTTGGTGGGTGCGGCCGGTGGCCCCAGACCAAGGCCGGGCCCGGCGGGGTGGGGCTACGCCTCCGTCCTTGCCCATTCCGGATGGGCTACCGTTGTGGTGTCGATTACGAATCCGACGTTCGTCGAAATTCGTGCAGGTTACGAACCCGAATTTTACGAACCAGGAGCACAGAACAAACCCTACGCACGTTTTGGGGTCGCTTCGGTCACTACACCATGTTGTAGCCCACGTTTGGCTGGTAGGCGACGATCTTCGTTCTCTAGCGGGAATTCTGATCAAGGTCTTGGGAGCGCAACAACAACCCGTCGTCCGTGTCCTCGAACCGTGTCGCGCCGTTACGAACCCGGCGTTCACAAACCCGGAGTCCAGGACGAACTTTCTGGGTCGGTCCCTAAACCATGTTGCAGCCCACACGCGTATGGCTGGTAGGCGACAACCTTCTCTATCGACAACAATGCTTGACATCTTCGGGAGCGCAGCAACAACGACGTTTATGGCCCCAAAGACATGTTGCTCGGCCTAGCATGAGTATTCTGCGTCATATGCTACGCTATTGTGAACTCTTTTGGCATTGTACTACTGTGCAACTGGTGCAAAACCTGCTGAAACCGTTCATTAAATGACTTACACTTTCGCTGCTGTCCGCCCGACCCATAAAAAAGGCGTGCAGTGATTACCTAGCGCAATTGTACGCGAACGCCCTGCGCAAGCCACCTCACGTGTGCACTCGGCGACTACAAACAGCAGCAGGGCAGACTTCAACCCTAACACACTTTGGTGAAGTAGTCCACTTACAAGCGGGCGTACCTCTATATCTACTTTCACGTCGTGGCTCGCCACGGTGGCTGGCGTACGTGGGAACTCTGTCCCACACGCGGCCTACCTGCCCTCCTCAAAAAAACGAGCGACACGGGAGCTGCACGGTTCGTGACATTTCATACTTCTATAGCTCGCCGTTGGCAGACTAAAGGGGGCAGTAGCGACTGGACTAGGACACCGAGCGACGTTTGAAGACGCAGCAGCAGCAGACGACGAAACGCGGGGGCAGCCATGTGCGACACAAGCAGGTGAGCATTCTGGCGTATGCACAAGGCGCAAAATGCTTGCAGGAAATGAGGCTATTAGGTCAACGGCTCGACTAGCCTGTGCTGGCGAGCGAGGTATTGACACCTACCATTTAGGCATCAGGATCCCTCGCGTTGACGTTTTTGCAGGTTGCACACAATTGCAGCCGCATATGCCATCTCCACTTAGTGCTGCATCGCGTCACTTGTCTTGGGCTGGCGTTATGCTTGCGTTTTGTAGCCTTGGCGATAATGCCAGCCATGCATCCACAAACAGGCGGAACGCCGCCGCTGGAGAGCGCTGGCGAGACGACGAGCTCGTGCTCGTTAGCTGCTTGCACGTCGACATCGGCAACAGGTCGGTGCAGTCATGTCCGCTCGTTTCGTTGGTTAAACCCCGTTGGGCTCACTCGCACACCTAGCTCCCCATCGGATGGACTTAGCGGCAGCGGCCTCCAGGACGGCGAAAAGTTACTTGATTGATGTGCAAATAACAGCGCATTACGTGCGCCGCTGTGCCACCGTCGGGGACGGCGGTGGGGTGGGGACGAGACGGCACGAGCAGGAGGACACGAGTTTCCTTGGCCAGCCAGTCGGGCTCGGTTAGCGCGGCACATACAGAAGGCACTCACGTTCTTCAGCAGGCGTGGATCAGCGCAACATCCGTAAGGCACCGATTCCGGCCCAACGCGTTGCTTGCATGGGCACACCTGCATGCAACATATCATCGATCCGCCCCACCCGGCATGTATGGCTTGCCGGCTCCTCCTCGCTCTTCGCTCCCTCGATCTCCTCTACACTGCAACTACCCCCCGCTCTCGCCTGCACCCCATTAGCGCACCCCACCCCGAACGCTCCCCGCCCTATCTGCGCTCAACCCACGAACACCAGCATTGCGTGCGTCATCTGTTTGCGCAGCCGCCGGCTTGTGAAGGCGCAGCGGGCGTCTTTGGTGCGCGTGTGCAGTGCGTCAAGGGCGCGTGTGACACAGCAGCTCACACCAAGCAACATCCTCCTGGGGCACACGGCAACCGGCTCCTCCTGCTGCCGGCTCCACGCTGCCTCATTCTCACAGGTGGTCCAAGATTGCCAGGAGCCTGAGCAACCAAAACGGTGAGCCCCCAGGACGTGCAAATACACTGCCGATACGGGAACGTCCGCGCGCCCGCCCTCAGCCCAAAACCGCTAGCAGCAGAGCGGTTTCCGTCGGCGTGTCAGATAGAGGTCGATCGTGACGCACGGCGTCCCAGGTCCCACCGTAGGCTGCTTGGTCAGAACATGCTTTGCCTCCTGACATCGCCATTCACCTCGCGTGCGCTGCTGTGTGCGGCAACGCCGCCCCCTGCCTGCGGCCTTCCGCTGGACCGTTGCAGGCACGTCCCTCAAGACGCTATGGAGCAGGTGGGCGTGAAACCCGACCGACCTGCTGCGCGCGGGCCATCATGTCATTCTAGGCGTGGATGGGCGCAGGATGCAACAACGCAAGCAATAATGCCAGCCGGGTTCTTGCTCGAGGTCCGCTGCTTCATACATGCCGCCTGCATCTACTACAGCGCACGTCCCCGCCTTGCCCCTCGCTCGCGCCAATATTGCCGCCCTGCGCTTTCTGCTGCTGCTGCTGCTGCTGCTGCTGCCATCAATCGGTCCCACAGCCGCCGGGTTCGCATTCTAGCGACGAAGCCGCCCTGCTTCCTGGCCGTCTACCGCAGCCACCTGGCGGCCGTCGGCCAGCCCGAGGAGCTGCATTCCACGCGGGCGGCCGCGCTGGTCGCCACCATGCTGCAGCACCAGGCGCAGGTGGCGCAGGGCCTGCCGCCCATGACCAGCCTGACGCCAGCCGAGGTGGAGCAGATCGCCGACAGCACCTTCCGCAGCCAGGGCTGGCTGCAGCAGCAGCTGCAGCTGATGACCGGCACGCAACCGTCGGCACCGCCACCGCCCCCGCTGCCACTGGCAGCCCCTCCACCGACACCGCCGCCGCCGGCACCACCGCCACTGCCACCGCCACAGCCGACCCCTCTCGCGGCTACCGTTGCCACTTCCGTTCCTGCCGATGCTGCGTCCAACACATACGCGACGCAAGCGCCTCCTGGCACAGGCGCCGCTGCCGAGGCACCTCTCGGTGGGTGGGTGCCTGCAGCCGCCGTCAGCGTCGAGAGCTATGCTGCTGTGCCATGGCAGCAGTGTGCTGGCTCCGCGCCTCCACCCGCCGCCGCCGGGGCCGCAGCGGCCGGCGGCCAGGCCTCGGCCCCTTCGCAGGACTGGGCTTCGGCCGACGGGGTGACAGGCAAGCGTGGCCGCCGACACGGCGACGGTGATGGCGATGACCATGGGATGCTGGGCGGCGACCTCCGCCGCCAATGCATGGGCCTTGATGTTCGTGGCGGCGGCTCAGGAGGCACTCCAGCTACTCCAGTAGCAGCAGGAGCGACGGACGAGACTGCAGCCGCCTTCGCCGCATGGGACGGGCGGTTGGTGCTGGCGGCGGCGGCCGGCGGCGGCGGCGACGGCCCCAGACAGCTGATGCCGCCTGCTGGCGGTGCCGCCGGGTCGGCCCGTTGGCCGCCGCACAGCTCCGCTGCTGGTGGCATGGGCGGCTGCGCCGAAGGCGGCAGCAGCGGGGGCGGTTGGTTTCAGGAGAATGCCGTCCGTGACCAGTGCGGCCCGCCGAGTACGGACCCGCATCACAATGGCCAGTCTCTGCCGGTCATCAATGGTGGCCAGCAGCATAGCGGCGAGGCTGGCCTGCTGGACTACGCCAACTGCACCGCTCCCGGCGTGGCCGCCGCAACCGCCGTCGGCGCCAGAAGGGCCTCACCGCTGTCATATCCCCATGCGGCAGCAGCGCCGGCCTCCGACATGCTGTTCAGCGGCAGCGGCGGTGGATGGGTCGGCGACGTCGGCATGCTCCTGCACCCTGACATGGGCGCTGTTGGGGGGCAGCAGCCGCAGCCAGGCGCTCACGACGGCAGCTCATCCACGGGCATGGCACAGCCCATGCCCCAGTCCCAGTCCCAGCAGCACCAGCACCAGCAGAAGCAGCGGCGGCCGGGGTCGTCGCGTCGCGGGGCCTCATGCCTTGGAGAGTCGTTTTGGGCGGCGGATGGAGGCCAGCCATGGTGGGAGGAGCCACTACTGGAGCAGCCGCAGCAGCAGCACCGCTACCTGACAGAGCCGCTCGGTGGCCCCTCTTTGGGAGGCGGTCCGCAACACGGCTTTGGCCACCAGCCGCCTCTGCCGCCGCCGCAGCAGCCGCCATGGCCTCCGCAGCAGCCGCAGCCAATGCCGCAGCCGCTGCTTGACAGCGAGCAGCTGCTGTCCCGGCTGCTAGAGGAGCCCCCTTGGCCGCCCTCGCCACTGCATGAGCCGCCGCCGCCCGTCCGTCACGAGCCGTGGAGCGGCGGCGGTGGCGGCGGCACACCCAGCGGTTCAGAGAAGTGCTCCCCTGGTCCGCTGGCATGTGGAATGTGGGGCGCTGCACCTGCACAGCCAGATGGCTGTCCTCAGGGGCACGCTTGCGCTCGGGTGATGAGCTGCGACGGCTGCTGTGAGGAGGATGGGTCCATGGCGGCCCTCGCAGCAGCCTTCATGCAGGGTCCTGCCCTGGGGCTCAGCGGTGGCAGCTGGCCCTGCGACCAGCAGACACCAGGAGCTTCTCAGATGTGCGCCACAAAGGCAACGCCGCTCACGCCACCGTGCGCACACAGCAGGCAGAGCCCACAGCAGCAGCAGCCGCTGCGCGCTGACGGGGAGCCCAGCGGCGGCTGGCAGGAGACACCCACGGCCGGGGCCGCGCCGCCGGGGCCGGCGGTGGCGTACGGCGGCTTACCCGAGCCCGACCGCTGGCAGCCTGGCCCGCTCGGTACGGGCAGCTCGCCCTCGACAGGAGGCGTCTCCGCAGGGTTGCCAGCAGGTGAGGGGGCGGCTGGGTGGAAGGGGCAAGAGTCCATGCTCGTGTTGTCAACTATGGCAACGTCAAGCAGACACGTAGGGGAGCTTTCGTACATACGTTGCACTCGCTCGCTTCCTTGGTCCCTGGATGTTGCTTCCGTCCTGCCTGCGTAACCGCTTCCCAACCCCATGCTCGCGCGATCGCGCCAACGTCGCAGGCACGCCCCAGCTGCGAGCTGAGCCGCCGCTGCCGCTGGACGCTGCCCGCGGCCTTCCCCTCACGCCGCCGGAGGCTGTGGCTGTCCGCAGCACGGCCACGCCGAGGTGGCAATGCAACACAAATGGCGCGCCGATCACTGCCGGCGGAGTGCCGGGCGCGGATGGGCAGCACATGGGAGGACCCTCAGCGCACGAGCCGTGGGGCTCCCAAGGCAGCAGCGGCGGCGGCGGATGCCACACCGGGGGCCTTGCTGGGCGCCCGCTGGCGTCAGTGGCAGGTGCGGACGTGTGTATGTTAATTGCCGTACGTCGGGATTCCACTTGCAGCAGACAGGCGAAATGGTGCGGTGGTGGTCACGACGTTTCTCTGGCTTGGGCCCTCCTGGCTACTCCCATCAGACCCGTGTCTTCAAAACGTCGTCTATCTATGTGTTGATTGCGTATGCCCATCTGACGCTTGCTCACCGTGGTCGCCGGCCCCTTACGCTTGCGCATCGCAGGCGGCGGCTGGCAGAAGACGACCCCGCCGACCGGCGGGGTTGCGCCAGAGCCTCTGGCGCACGTCGTCAACAGCGCCACACACGATGCCGGACGGCGGGGGCATTGTGCCTGGCTCGGCGCCGGTGGCAACCCGTACGCTGCGCACGAGGGTAACGTGCCAGGTATGTGCGTGTGCGTGCCTGCAGTACCGTACAGCGGTGCGAGCGAGCCACGTGTACGGCATACACCCCCTTGGCGGCTCTGCAGCTTGCCGCCGCCCCGCCCGCCGCCGATGCCAAACGCTGTGCGGCGGCCGCGCCTCCAACGCCGCCCCCATGCCCGGTCCTCTCCCCAACAGCAGGCCCGTCCTGTGTTCACACGGAGCCACTGAGGCCTGCTGGTGCCGGCGGCCGCCTTCACCGCATGCCGCCGATAGCCCTGCCGACGGCCGGCGGCGAGGCAGCGCCAGTTGGGCACCGGTGGAACGCTAGCGGCGGCGTGGCGGCCGGTGGCGCTCATCACGGCCGCCAGTTGGGCGCCGACTCGACCGGCGGCCATGGCGGTCGTGGCGGCGAGCTGATGGCAACCCGGCAAGCCGCGGCTGGAAGGCATGTGCCGGACCTGCTGACCGCGGCGGCGGTGGCACTGGACCCCGCCGGCGGCGCTGGAGGCAGCCGCCCCGCTACCGCGCGCCTGCTGACGCCGCAGCCAAGGGGCTGCAGCGTAACGGGCGGCCGCAGTAGTGCTCCGCCCGCCGGCGCGCCACTGCCGGTCGTTGCGGATGGAAGCGCAGGGCGGGAGGGAGGGACACGGCAGGGTTCGATGGGCGCGATGGGGGCGATGGGCGCGATGGGCGCGATGGGCGCGATGGGGCCGATGGGGGCGATCGCCCCAGCAGCAGCCGACGTGACGCAGGAGTTTGTGATCCCGGACGGCCCGGTGGCGCGCGGCCATCTGCCGGCGCAGCTGCTGGAGCTGAACCGGCGCCGGCTGGGCACGCCGCCGGAGGGGCAGCGACTGCAGCGGTAGCGGCGCCACACGCAGTGGGTAGACGACTGCAGCGAGCGAAGCGGGCAAGCACGCCCACAATGCTGCCACGCACGTGCGTGGATGCGTGAAATGCTCGGCGGCCTGTCTCCTGCGACGCATCCACACCCCTAGATAGCAACATGTTGTACGTTCTCCATGTCACGTGTGGGGAGAAGGAGGTTTAATGCGTACCGTACACGCCCGGCTCTTTCAGCGGTGTGGGCGCAAAGGGGCCTGGCTGCACCAGCTGGTGATGATGACATGACATGAGATTGAAGGAATGGGCGGGATGACACCTAGTCTGGTTTCAGCGCTGTGAGCGGCCGGAACGTTGCCCAGGCAGTACAACCTTGTGCGGAGTAGTGTCCCTTCATATATGTCTTGC
>BDDC01000876.1:5517-30921 GCA_001662425.1 Chlamydomonas sphaeroides | reverse complement strand
CTGCCGCCCCGCCCTGCCGCCCCGCCCTGCCGCCCCGCCCTGCCGCCCCGCCCTGCCGCCCCGCCCTGTCGCCCCGCCCTGCCGCCCCGCCCTGCCCTGCCGCCCCGCCCTGCTGCCGCCCCGCCCTGCCCCGCCGCCCCGGCTAGAGCGCGCGCTCCCTGCTCCGGGCGTACATCGTGGCAGTGCAGGTGGGTCTGCCGTACTGCTTATCGTGTGACGAGACTATGTGTGATGAGTACTGCAAGATTGTATGTATTCTATGACAGCTCGTGTGCGTTGTGCGTTGGTGACCGCATGCCCAACGGTGCTGTCAGAAGGTGCCATGCTCTTTTTATGAGAGGGTGCGGGGTTTGGGCCAAGGCAGCGGCCATCGTGGCCGCGATGCCCTCGGCCCCGGTCGCTGGGCCGCGCAGCCGTACCCTGTGGCTGCGACTGTGCAGATGTTGGCCAAAGGCTGTGATGGGGTGGTTGAGGGGTTGGGTGGGTGTGTCCAGGGGTCCCAGCCATGAGTCGTGGGGTGGCGTGGGTCTGGGAAAGGCGGCAGGGACGCCACGCAGCGCCGTGGGCCGGTGGCTCGCTGGGGCAGGGGAGGCTACGAGGCTAGGCAGCGGCGGCCGGTGGCTCGAAGGCGCCGCTGCCTGCAGCTCCACGAGGTCCTCGGCGTCGCTGCTGCTGGCGGCTGCTGGTGACCATGCCCTTGGCGCCGGCTGGCCACACGGCACACATGACCCGAACCTGTGTAGGCTGGCCCGCCACCCCTCCCCCTGGACGGCGCCACCTACACGCGTGGGCCTCCAGCCGACCTGCTGGCCGTAGGGCTTGAGCGGCGAACCCCAGGCTTCGTCCCTGGCGCCGTAGCGTCGAGGCAGGGAGAGCCTCGTCGCCGTGCTAAAATAACCGAGCCCACAGGCCTGCCACCCAGGGCACCGACCCCACCTCGCCTCCTATTCCCGGCCGCAGGGCCTGGACGACGACCCTGAGGCCCGGCAGACCGTGTTCCGGGAGCTGCTGCAGCAGTACGGCAGCGCGGGCGACGGTACGGCAGGAGAGCACGGCGGCGAGCAGCAAGGGGGCGGCGCCGCCGGCTCGCCCGCTGACGCGGGGCACGCGGACGCGGCGGCGGCGGCGGCGGCAGAGGGCAGCCCGTGGCTGGGCCGAGCCAGAGCCTCGGGTCGGGCCCTGCCGGATCTCGACGGCGACGCGGCGGCGGCCGGCTTGCTTGTCGGCCGTAGCTCGGCCGCCACAGAGGGCGGCGGCGCCGCCGCCGGGTGCGCGTCGGGCGACGGCGGGCGACCCAGCGCGCCCTCCAGCGTGCCCTCGCCCTCGCCGCCGCCGGCGCTGCGGCGCGCGACGCCCACGCCGGCCGCGCTGGCGTCGATGTCGGGCCAGGGGCCGGAGGACCGCCGCGGCGGGCCGCCGTCGCGCGGGCCGCAGCGGGAGCTGGACGCCTCGCCGCAGGTAGCTGGCGGCCGCAAGCGCAGCGCCGCCGCTGCCGCCGCCGCGTCGCAGCGCGAGCTCTTGCACGAGCCCGCCGGCGGCGACGGCGCCGCCGACGCCGGCGGTAAGCGGCCGCGGCGACTGCTGCCGCCGCCGCCTCCAGGTCCGGATGGTCGGGCCGGCGGCGGCGGCTGGGACGCGGAGGAGCCGCCGCCCGGCAACGGTTGGTCACACGGCGGATCGCCGCGCGCGGCCCCGGCGTGGGGCTCGGGGCCTGGGGGTCGCGGCGCCGCCAGGCCCACAGGCGACGGCGGCGGCGCGGCGCCGCTGGGTCTAGGCGAGCTGGCGGCGGTGGCCGCTGAGGCCCTTGCGCTGCAGCAGATGCTGCAGGACAGGGGCGTGCAGCCGCTCCGGCCCTACGCCGCGCCGCCGCTGCCAGCGGCGGCTCCGCCGCCGCCCCGCGCGCCGCCGTCGCCGCTGCCGCCGCCGTCGCAACGCTCGCCGCAGGCTGCCGAGCCGCACGACATGCTGGCGTCGGTGGCGGCGGCGCTGCTCGGCGCGCGCGCGCCCGAGCCGGCCGGCGGCGCCGCCGGGCCGCTGGGGTCATTGGCGGCGGTGCTGGGGCCGGGCCTGGCGGCGGCGGCGGCCGCCGCCGCCGCGGCTGGCCCCGACCGGCTGGGGATGCTGCAGGCGCAGCTGCTGCGCGCCCACACGGAAGCGCTCCGGTCGGAGCATAGGTCGCAGGTTGAGGACGCGCGGCCGGCTCGACTGCCGGCGCCGGCAGCCTCGCTGCCGCCAGCTCACACAGACTCGGACCCGCAGCACCCCGCGCCGGCGCCGGCGGCGGCGCCGGCGCGGCCATCGCACCCGCAGCAGCTGCGAGTGCTGCCTCGGGCACCCGGCCGCTCTGCAGCCGAGCCGCCCGCCGGCCCCGACGTCGCGGCGCATGACGCGTCACCGCGAGCCCACTCCGGCGCAGCGCCCGGCCTCAGCGACGGCGGCGAGCGGCAGTGGCAAGGCGGCGGCGCCGGCCGCCAGCGGGCCACGCCGCCAGGCCCGCCGAGGGGCGCTGAGGCTCATGGCAGCGGCGGCGGCGGCGGCGGCGGCGACGACGGGGCTGCGGCGGCGTGGCCGGCAGCCACGGTGGCGCCGCCGGTGGGCGGGGTGACGTACGCGCCGCTGTCGGAGGCGACGGCGGTGCTGGGCAGGCTGGCGCGGGCGGGCTGCACTTCCACCACCGTCGTCGTGTTCCAGTCGGTGGGTGCCGAACGAGCGGGTGACACACGAACACGGGCATGATGGAAGGCGCGCTGGGGATGAGGCGTCGCGCAGCGCGGCCCCTTCGCCAGCGCACGCCGAGAGCCAGGCGTGCAGATGCCTTGTCCGATCCTAGCGGGTGAGCCCAACCGCTCTTCCCACCCAACCCCCATGCGCTCGCCACAGGACGAGCCGGGCGCCGAGCCGCTGCTAGTGGCTGCGCTGCCGCTCAGCGCCATCGCCGGCAGCGCCAGCGCCGCCGCGCTTCTAGGCGCCGCTTCGCTGGATGCCGAAGCCCTGATGCGGGCCCACGGCCACCCGCACCCGCACCCGTACGCATCGCACCCGCCGCTGGGCCGCGCCGCAGGCCCGCCGCCGCGGCGCGGCGGCGGCGGCGACAGCCCCGGGCTGCAGCCGCCGCCGCTGCATAAGGCGGCTGTGGACGGTGAGCCGCCGCACCTAACCGTCCGGCGGCCGCCGTCGCTGCATCGTCCGGGCCCGCCGGGCGCCGTCACCGGGTACGGCATGCTGCCGTACGGTGCCGTACCGATGTACGGCGCGCACGGTGGCGGCCGGCCGGCGGCGGGCTCGGTCGTGTCCCTGGGCAAGGGCGACGTGGGACCGCTAGAGGCCCTGCGGCGGCAGGAACGGGCGGCGGCGGCGGTGCTGGCGGCGGCGGCGGCGGCACGGCCCGGCGGCCGTGGCCCGCAGCCGCCGCGCGCCCGGCCGCACGCCGACGGCGACGGCGGCGAGTGGGGCGCGCCGCCGCCGCGGACGTACCGCTCAGCGCCCGAGCCACAGCCCAGCGCGGACGAGGAGGAGGGCTGGGTGGGGCCGCCGCCGCCGCACTGGCAGCGAGACGGCGGCGCCGGCCCGGGGGGCCCGGCGGGGCGGCCGCCGCCGCGCTGGCCGCACGGGGAGCCGCTGCGTCGTGGCCGCGGGGGCGAGGAGGGCTTGGACGGAGGGCCTGCAGGTGATTGGGCGGATGCTGGGGCGCGTCGGCTGGGGCTCGCGCCGAGTGGCGCGGCGTGGCAGGCGCCGGCGGAACGTGCGCCGCACCGGCAGCGCACGGTTGCTTGCCGTCGGCTCGCGCCCAACCGCCTCAACCGCCTCAACCGCCTCAGCCGGCCTTGGCCACCGTGTGGCCGCCCGCCCGCCCTGCGTCGTGCTGGCGCAGTCCGGCAGAGCACATGCCCAGCCTGGCTGGGCGCCGCCTCGCTGTCAGCATCGCCTTACTGGTCCGCGCACGCGCCCAGCATCGCGCCGCAGTATAGCCTAGCACCATAGCCACACCAGCACCATAGCACACGGCACACAGCGCGCTGCGCTGCCGCATGGCCTCACCCCGCCCGCGCACCCGCCCGACCCGCTGCCGCGCCGCCGTGCTGCCGCCCCCGCAGACGGCTTGTCGGCGGCGCTGCTCCAGGCCGTCGCCGTCGCCGCCGGCAGCGACCGCCCGCCGGCCAACGGCGGCGGCCGGCCGCCGCCGTACGGCTTGCCGCGCCGCCAGCCGTCGCAGGACGGGCCCAGGGCTGACGGCCGCGGCCCGCCCGACTGGCGACAGGATGGCGTCGCCCTCGGCGCCGCTGCGCACGTGCGCGCGGCACCCGGCGGACCCCGGCCGCCGTACGACGTACGGCACTTGTATGGCAGCGCCGCGGCGCGGCACCCGTACCCGTATGGCGACGGCGCGCCGATGCCGTACGGGGAGGGCGGCGACGGCGCGGAGCGCCACGTCCGGCCGCGTCCGGCCGGACCGGGCCAACCGGTGCCCTGGCCGCAGAGCGGCCGAGCGCAGCCGACCGCCAGCGGCGGCCATGGCTACGGCCACGGCCTCAACGGCCCCAACGGTCTGCAACGGCAGCACAGGGCTCCGCCTCCCCGGACCGAGGCCGCGGCCGCGGCGGCTGCACCCGAGCCGGGGGACCCTCCACTGCTGAAGGCGGCTCGGCGGGCGGCGGCCGAGGCCGCGGCAGCCGCCTCCGCCGCCGAGCCCGGCGGCGGGGAGTGGGCGGAGGAGGGCGGCGCCGCGGTCCGCGTCAAGGAGGAGGTGCACGAGGGCCCCGGGGCGACAGGCCCGGATGTGTGACCACATGGGCGCGTTGCGATAGCCACACGGGCGCAGGGCCGACCCTGGGTCGGGCCGAGCCGCGGCAGTGGCGTGGAAGCTTGGTTTTGCGGCTGCGGTGCACGGTTGGCGTTCAGGTGCTGCAGTTGGGTTAGCACCCAAGCGGCGACGTACGCTGCCGCCTCATGGCCTCAGGCTGCTGGCGCCCAATCCCACACACGTTCCTGGGCGTGCCGCGCGCGGCGATCTACTATACGACCCTATTTCGTAACACACATCCGATGACAGATAGGACATGTCAATGCTCAAGCGGGGAACGCGGGTATGATCGGGGCGGCTGCTGTAGCGGCCGGGCCGTGCTGGGCTGGGCTTGTGTGCTATATGGTGCGGCTCGTTACCTAGTAGGCATGGACGATGCTGCATGCCCCTTGCCCTGCGGCTGCGACTGCGCACGACCGGCTGCCCAGTCCCACCAGGGTCGAACACGAGCACGGGCGATGGCGTGCATGGCTGATGGCGTGCATCCACACATTGCATCGCAGATCACAGCGCGGAGCACACAGCACGCAGCACAACACAGCACGGAGCACAACACAGCACGGAGCAGCACGTCTGCGCACGTGCCGCAATGCAAAGGGGTTGGCCATCGGCCCGGCCGGAAGTTTGCATGACATGACGACAACATGATGCGACAACATGAGCGATGGCGGCATGGCAGTGGGGGGCGCTAGCATGGCGCCGCATGCCGGCGGGGGGCCCCGCGGCGTGCTGTGTGGCAGCCGGCGGCCGTCCCGCGCGCCGGGTGCTTTCAATTGCGCCCACCAAAGTATGGGGCCGCCTTCAGACCCAAGCTGGCGGCCCCCCTCGATGTGTGCATGCGGTGTTCGGATTGAAGCACGGTCCGCGTTGCTGTGCCGGCATCGGCACCGGCTGGCGGCTGCTGCGGGCCGGGCGCGAGGCTGTCTTGCTGACGGAGCGCGGCGGCGCCGGCTCTGAATGTTCTTACGGCATACCTTTCTAGTCTGCGCGTACGGCGCAGGGCACATGTGGATGGCTGTGGGGAGCGAGCGGATGGTGGTGGGTGTACGGTAGGTGCGCGTGTGGGTCGCAGGTCCTAATGAGTACGTATCCCTGGGAATAAACTGAACCAGCTCTGGGAGTCGGGCGTGCCAGCGGCGCCAGGCGCGCGCCACCAGCAAACACGCCGCCACGCGCCTCTCGCGGGCTGGGGCGCAGGCGAGAGGTGGGGCGTGCAGGGCATGTGTCGAGGGCTTGAGGGCGGCGGTACCGGGCGGCTTGTGTGCAGCGGTCCGGGCCTGGGCCCGGTGGCGTCCAGGGTGCCTGTGGGCGCTAGCTCGAGCAGCTCGGTGACGCTGGCTTTCTACAGAAAGCCCGTGCCACGGGCGGCATGTGTGCGTGTGCGCGTGTGGGGCGACTGGAGGCCCTGCCACCGGGCCCCTCTGCCCGGTGCGCGGCGCCATGGCTCACAGGGGGCTTGCGGCTGCCCGGGTGCAGGGCGTGCATGGTAAGATGGTGTGCTGCCCCTGGGGCGGAGGTGCGCACACGCGGCGTCGTGTGGGGTCGGGTCAAAAAAACACAGGAGCGCGGTGGAGGCAGCAGGCTGTCCGGCGTCATCACGGCAGACCACCGGCGCCTGGAGCGGAACAGGTGTGTGTTGCGCAACGTAATCGGCCCGTGTGTATTGCGGCCGTGGCCTCGGCCTCGGACGGAGCCTGGGCGGCGCCGGCCGCCGAGGCGGAGCTGGGTGTGGGATGTGTGGTCGCCCCTCGTGAGTGTGGGTGCTCATCGTGTCGGGTGTGGGTGTGTGGTCGCCGATTGTGGTGCAGCAGGTGGCCACAGGAAGCGGGCGGGTAGGTGCGGGCTGGGGCCTCGGCCCGAGTCGGAGTCGGAGCGAGCGGACGGCGCGTGTACGGTCAGAGACGGCCGGGGGGACGCGACAGCGCACGCAACTGGCGATGTGTTGCGAAATGGGAACATGAAGTAACGCGTTCCGCGCGGCACGCCCTGGGTTGAAGACGCGTCGGTCGCGCACATGAAGCAGGGATACGTCCCGGTGCGCCGGTGCGGGAAACAAAGCCCAGCGCCGTTGATGTGGGGGCACTGGCAGCTATGCGGTGGGGCGGCAATTGTGCGTTGGGGCGGCGGGGGCGGGGGGGTTGGCTCACGCGGGCGGAGCCGTATGCGAGCTGCCGTGGCGCGGCTCGGCGCAGGTGCCGCATCGCTGGTGAACCGCGGGTCCGTGGGTCGGTGGCGGCGCAGCGACGCTGCCTGAGCCCCCGGGGGGCGTGAGGCCGCAGATTGTGGTTTTTGTAAGGCCTCTCACTGCCATGACGACTGGGCACCGGAGGCCCACCGAAGAGCGGCCGCCCCTCCGGACCATGCTGTTACAGGTTGTAGGTTATTGACTTCGTTCTTCTTTTTTATGCTGTGCTGCAGACGAGCAGACACGCTGTGGCGCGACAGGCCCCCGAGGCACGCGCCCCCCCGCCGCCTTGCTTGATGGCTGCCGAGCTCAACGCCCGTACGCCCCGTCGCCGCACGCCACTCAATAACTCAAACCTGGTTATGAACCGACAGGAGCCCTCCTGTGCCCCGTCCCCACACGCCAGCGCCGCACCGCGCCGTGCAGTCACCGCTCGACAGCCCGACCCGGCAGCCGTGCAGTCACCCCCCGACAGCCCGACCCGGCAGCCGGCAGGGGCACCGCAGCGCGCGCTCTGCGTGGAGGTGTGCAGAGCGTGACGCGGCTCGGTCGCTCGGAGCAGTCGGCGGGTGGGCCCCGGGCGCTGTGTCCAACTGTATTGGGCCGTGTGTCGTACGGTCGTACCTGTGGACCACACCGAGCTGCCGTATCGGTGGGGCGGTGGGGCACATCGTGTGTATGTGTTGCTCAGCGCCACCAGGCGACTGGATGGCGAGGGATGGCGAGGGCTACCTTTGTTCGCGTTTTTCGTATTTTTGGCTGGGCCGGGGGCGGAGGTGCGGCTGCGGTGCCCTCATGTGGCCAGAAGCTTGTGGGGCCCGGCGGCGAGGGGTGGCGGGGCAGGGAAGCCGGGGGAGGCGCGGAGGGCGAGGGGCGCGGCAGGGGGAGCCGTAGGGAGCTCTGCGCGCTGCGAGGCGGTGTCTCAGGTACCCTCCACTGACCTCCACGCTGGACGGCGTGCGCTGCCCTCCTGCTGGCGAGCCGCTGCTGGCGCATCCTTGGCGTGCACTTGTGTAGCCTTGCTGGCTGCCCCCTGCTGTTCGTAGCGCCGAGCGCGCGCATACGCAGTCGTACGGCAGGCCCGCCCGATACACAGTGCCGCGCAACATGCACGCGCACCTCCCACCTGTAGGTGTTGCTTGCTCGCTACTTTCCCCTGTGCTACTTTTAGAAGCCGCGCGACGGCCCTTGCGTCGCTAGTTGGCATCGTGGCAGTGTTCTGACGATGCCGGGGCGACTCTCGCTCCAGTTGATAGCTAGTGGAAAGGGACGCAGCAAGGAGGTCGCTGAGGCGCTAAGATGCATCCGGCGGTTCTACCACGGAGCTACGCGAGCAGCGGAGGAGGTGCGTTCTCGCCTTGGCCAAGCGATGGTCGCTTGCGATAGATATGTAGAGTAAGCTTTGCTCGCAATGTATGCAGGGTGCTGAGCAGCTCCGCACGCTCAACAAGCTGGGGCAGCATGAGGCGGTCGTCTCTGCGTTCGAGGCCAACCGCGTGGCCAACACGCCGGAAACGATGGCCGAGTATGTTAAGGCGCTGACGCGCCTTGACCGACTTGACCCCGCGCGCTTTGCCGCGTACTCGCAGGTGGGATCGGATGCATCCCGTTCCGGGCTTACATTACCAGCTCCCACGCCCCAGCGGACCGCCGCGATCGGTCCATGCGCGCATACGCAAATCTCCTGCGCTGAGCCCGGGAGCACCCCGGCGCGCTCTAAACCCCAGTGCCTCGCCTGCTTCTAACACGCCACGCCGCTCGCCTCGCAACACCCACGCACGCCACCACTCAACCACACTGCCCCCCTTTCCCCACGTCCCCGCCCACACTCCCACCCTTCACCCGCCCCCCTTTGCAACAGCGCGCGGGAACCAGCTTCGCCAGCAGCAGCGCCTCCCGCTCCGCTCCCGAATTCGCTCCCAGCCTCAGCTACGCCAGCGGCGCCGGCGGCGGCTGGGGCGGCGCCGGCAGCGCTGGCGGCGGCGCGGGCTCGTACGGCGGCTACGGCTCCGGCGGCGCCGGATCCAGCTTCGCGGCGGGCCCGGCGATGGGCGCCGCCGGCGCGGCGGCCTTCGGCGGCGCGGGCGTCGCCGCGGCGGACGGCGCCATGGGGTCGCCGAAGAACCCCTTGGTCATGACCTTTGCCGAGCCCAGCTTTAGCAGCCAGGTGCGGGGTGTGCTTTGGATTTTGGCTTTGGGATCTGGGGTTTGGGGTTTTGCGTGTGGATGGCTGGACGGACGCGCGGGATGGCTCCGAGCCATGCAGGCGAGCCCCCGAGCCTTGCGGCGGCGGTTGTGGCCCTGGGCGGCGCGCTGGTGGGGTCCCCCATTCGAGCGCCCGCCGCAGCCCACGCAGCCCAGCTCCTGCAGCAGCCGAGCGGCGCTGCGTCAGCGCGCAAGAGCCATCTGCGGCGGCCTGTCCTCGTCCCGCATGCCGGCTGTTTGCTTGGGGCTGGCCTCAACGGTGGCGCAAGCAGCAGCGGGGGCCAGCAGCTTGCAGCCGCGCCACCAGCGCACGCGGCGGCGTGCGATGGCGCGGCCCGGGGGAATCAGCCGGCCGCCGCCAGCGGCCCGCCGACCCGCATGCGCAGCGCCGCACGAGGGGAAGGCGCCAGGCCCTAGCACGAGCCGCCGCGTGAGGGGACCGTGGGCGTGCGGCGGTGCCCCAGGCGGTCGTGCCGGGCCGGGGGCCGGGGGCCGCGGCGGCGTGAGCTCCGCGGCGGCGGGCGGCCGGCTGGCGCCACAGCCACAGCCACAGCCACAGCCACAGCCACAGCCACAGCCACAGCCACAGCCACAGCCACAGCCACGAGTGTGCGGCCCTAGCTGGGCAGCGCGGTCCGCGGCTGCGAGGGACGCCAGGAGGGGGCGGCGTCCGCTGCGACCGCCTCGCTACTGTGGTGCGCTGTGCGGGCCCCTCCCAGGAGGAGGAGGAGGCCGTGCGGCGCCGCAGCGGGGGAGCCCGAGTCGCGCTCCTGCACTGCGAGAGCCTTGCCGGGGCGCCGCTTGTTTGTGGGGGCGGCGGCGCCAGCCGTACGCTGGCACGTACCCAGCCTGCTTCCCCGCCCACTTCCCCCCATCTGCCGCTCCGCAGGTGTGGCGCACCATCCGCACGCTGGGCGGCGCCTTTATCCTGGTCACGTGCCTGGGCACGCTGCTGGACGACAAGGTGGGGCGGGGGGAAGAGCGGGGGGAGCGGAGGGAAAGCGTGTGTGTTTTGCGCCGGGCGCGGCCGTCACCCTGGGGACCCTGCTGGACGACAAGGTGGGGCCGGAGGTGGGGGCCAGGAGGAAAGTGGGGGTGAGGTGGCGGTAAGCGTGTGTGTTTCGTGTCGGCTTGCCTCCATCCCCGTCACGTGCCTGGGCACGCTGCTAGATGTCACGGGAGTTGTTGTGCCTGGGGAGGTCCGGAGTGGGATTAATTGGCAAGAGAATGTGTTGCTGTGTGGAAATCAGACCACAGGTCCGGGGTGGGGGCGGAGGGGTGTGAGGGATGAGGATGCCTGAGGACTACACACGATACGTGGTCACCACAAGGGACCACGAGGGACCCGCCCTTGCCTCGCCTCCCTTGCGACATGAGCCCGCCCTCCCCTCCCCTTCTTCCCCGGCACTCCCCCCTCAGGGCCTCACCAAGTCCTTCCTCAACAACCCCGATCTCAAGCCGCAGATGAACTCGTCCACCCGCTTCGCCGACGTCAAGGGGGTGGACGAGGCCAAGGTAGGTGGTGCGGGGGAGGGAACGGGACTTCGGAACGGGAGCGAGAGCGGGGGACAGGGTGTGTGTTTCGGGGTGCCATGGCAGGGCAACATCGAGGGCGTGCACGAGATGGGTGGAACGGGAAGGGTAGCGCCTAAGGTGGATGGGTTGGGAAAGCATGTATTTTGGGGAAAGGTGCCAGATGGGAAGGTGCCAGATGGTAGATGGAGGTGAACGAGGAGCACGTGTTCGGCTCGGGTTTGGAATCGTGGAGTTGCTGGTTACGGACCTTGCCCCTCCCGACCCTCCCGTCCCTCCCTCCCGCCACCCCCCTACGCAGCACGAGCTGGAGGAGATTGTGGAGTACCTCCGCGACCCCCACAAGTTCACCGGCCTAGGCGGCAAGCTGCCCAAGGGCGTGCTATTGGTGCGCTCGGCTGCCCACGTCTTCGTGCCTAGCACTGGTGCTCCGTGTGTGCATATGCGTGTGGTGCTGTCTTCGCGCGCTTAGTATGCCATGCATGCATAACCGCATGGCACCTGCGGTACGCACGCCGTGCTGCTGGTGTGTGTTCCGCGGCTGCTGACTGCACCGCTGCTGACTGCTCCGCTGCTGACTGCTCCGGGGCCAGAGGGGCACGATGGGGCGTCGGTCAGCTGCTGGCGCAAAGGGACCATGCCTGCTCGCCCGCGCCTGCGGCCCCCCGCCGCCGGCGGCCGTCGGCTCTTGGTAGACAGGCGTGCCACCTCCCCCTTGACCCGCCCCCCGCCCCCGTCCCCGCCCCTTGCGCTTGCCCCTCCGCCCGCCAGGTGGGGCCGCCCGGCACCGGCAAGACCATGTTGGCTCGCGCCATTGCAGGTGCGGGCGTGCGGGCGTGCGGGCGGAAGGCGGAGGGCGGGCCCCCCCTAGCGCTCTGCGCCCGCGTGGAGTACCGTGCGTGTCTGGTTGGTAATTGTCAGCACCCGCTGCAGTGCGGGCCCTTGGAGAACAGCAGACATACGCACGCGGTTGTTGTGGCCAACTGGTCCCGCGCTGCCGCAGGCGAGGCGGGCGTGCCGTTCTTCTACACCTCGGGCTCCGAGTTTGAGGAGGTGTTTGTGGGCGTGGGCGCGCGCCGCGTGCGCGACCTGTTTGCGGCGGCCAAGAAGCACTCGCCCTGCATCATCTTCATTGACGAGGTGCGGGCCGCGCATGGGTGCATGATACGTACCCGCAGTATCATTGGATGTTTGGGAGAGATCTGGCGTGCTGGTTGAGATGTGGCGTGCAATCAAGTGTGTGCGGCGCGATGCGCTGGCAGGGCGATGGGGTGATGAAGTGGTGGGGTGGGAGTGTGGTGTCTTGCGCAGCCCCTGGCGCCCCTAAGCAAGCACTTCCCTGGCGCGCCACCTGGACACCCTGAAACCCGGCGACCCTCTTCGTAACCCTAAAAACCTAAAACCCTAAACCCAGATCGACGCCATCGGCGGCAACCGCAACCCCAAGGACCAGCAGTACATGCGCATGACGCTAAACCAGATGCTGGTGGAGCTGGACGGCTTCAAGGTGAAACACGGCCGCGACGTCCCCTGTGCGGTAATCCTTGTCCGTCAGCGACCGAGTCCCGTCGCTGCTGTGTCGGCTGGAAAGGACTAGCGCTGGCGCCACACCTGGTACTCATTCGATTTGGGCGGCTTGAGGCAGTGTGGCGGCGGAACCCCCCGCCCGCCGCCCTCCCACGCCGCCCCACGTCGTCCCCCTAGCCACCACGCCGCACATGGGGCTGGCAGCTGCCGCCTCCGCCCCCGCCGGCCTCCGCACCCTGGCCGCGCCGCTCCACACGCTCCAGGGCCTCGCCCCACATGCCGCCGCCCCTGCACCTGCACCCATGCCCTGCCCTCAGGCCACCGAGGGCATCATCGTGGTTGCCGCCACCAACTTCGCCGAGGTGCTGGACAAGGCGCTGGTGCGGCCAGGCCGCTTCGACAGGTGCGCACGTCAGCGATGTAGCGCCGCCGCCTGTCGCGCCGTTGCATGCGGTGCGCGCCAGCGATGGTGAAGCGCAAGCACTGCATCGGAGGAGCCTTGCCGGGTGTCGCGGGATGGGCTGAGATGCGGCTGGCGGCGGTTCAAGGGCAGGCCAGGGTCGATCCATCAGATCATTCCCACACGCTTCCACACGCGAACGTGTGCGGTGACGTGTCGCTTAAACTTGTCAATGAACACAAAGCGGACCTCATTGGGCGGCTGCCAGCGCGCCGCACCGCACGACCTCTGCAGCCCTCCCGCCACTCCGCCCCATGTCTCCCTCCCGTCACTCCGTCGCCCGGCGGCCACGCCCCTCAGGCACATCGTGGTGCCCAACCCGGACGTCAAGGGGCGCACTCAGATCCTGGAGACGCACATGGGCAAGATCCCCAAGAGGTGCGAGCCCAGGGGCTGCGAGGCTGCGGGAGACGGTCGGGCTGGAACGGCCGAGGAGACGGCCGGCGACACCGGCTGCTGGCGGGTCTGGGGTGCCACCACTAGCAGCCACGTGGCCGCCATCGGCCCGTGCCCACACGCCCATATACACACGCTTTTCCCCGTGCCTTCCCCCACCTTCCCCCGGCCCCGCAGCCCCGACCTGGACCTGGCCGTCATCGCCCGCGCCACGCCCGGCTTCTCGGGCGCTGACCTGGCCAACCTGGTCAACGTGGCGGCACTGCACGCGGCCAAGAGCGGCGCCAAGGAGGTGGGGGGGCAGCGGAGGGAGGGGGAGGAAGAGGGCTCGCGGGGGGGGGGAAGACAGGGGCACACCATGTGCACGTGTGTTCAGAAACTACTACCGGTACCGCTATTGCCTTGCGCACCAGTTGGCACGAACCCTAACCCCGTTACCCCAACCCCTCCCCCGGCCCCATAGGTGGGCATGGCCTCCATGGAGTACGCGCGCGACCGCATTATCATGGGCGCCGAGCGCAAGACCGCCGCCATCAGCGAGCGCAACCGCCGGCTGACCGCCTACCACGAGGGCGGGCACGCGCTGGTGGCGCTGCTGACCGATGGAGCGGACCCGGTGCACAAGGCCACCATCGTGCCGCGGGGTGAGGCGGGGAGAAGCCGAGGGGAAAGGGAAGGGGGAAGAGCGTGTGTGTTTCGTGTGCACGGTGCGGCGGCCACGCGCTGGCTGGTGTGTGCGGCTGCACGCGCATACTCCGCACGGCCGCCAGGGCATCGCTTTGCTGGAAATCCCAGCCCAGGCATGCCGCTGCCCTGAGTCTGACCTCCTGTACCTCCTCGTTCCCACGAACGCCCCACCCACCCACGCCAGGCATGGCGCTGGGCATGGTGAGCCAGCTGCCCGAGGAGGACGCCACGTCGCTCAGCCGGCGCCAGGTGGGCACTGGGGGAGCGCCGTGCGACTGCGCCCGGATGCAGCGAAGTTGCTGATGTGCGACTGCGCCCTGGGGCTGAGGCAGGCTGCTGTGCCGAGCCTCGCCTTACATGACACATGGCGTCACCGGGTGCTGCTGTGTACTGTATCTTTCTCCGCGTTACACAAACCAAACACTCCGCCGCCCGGGGCTTTGTTCTCTCCGTGCTCGTGCTCTCCCCTGCTTAACCCCCGCGTTAGATGATGGCGCCACTAGCACGTGTGCATGGGCGGCCACCGGCCTGCGTGACACCAACCCAACACCCCTTCCCCATGCTCTCCCCCTCCTCGCTCCCCGCTCCACAGATGATGGCGCGCCTGGACGTGTGCATGGGCGGCAGGGTGGCGGAGGAGCTCATCTTCGGCAGCGATGACGTCACCACCGGCGCCTCGTCTGACCTGCGCATGGCCACCGCGCTCGCGCGCGCCATGGTCACCAAGTACGGCATGAGCGAGCGGCTCGGCCAGGTACGGCAGAATACGGCAGGGCACGGCGGTAACCACGTTCTGCGCGAGGCCGGGAATGTGGGGACTGGGCGATAGCGTGGCTCTGCTGTAGCTGATGCCGCACGACGTGTGCTTGTCACCGCGTGTCGGCAGCAGTTGCGCCGCGGCCGCCGTGTCTGTCCGTACAGCCGTCAAGTGATCTGCCGTACGCCGTACGCGTTACAGGTGGCGCTTGACTACGACGACTCGCACTCGATGAGCAGCGAGACGCGCGCGGTGGTGGAGGAGGAGGTGCGGCGGGGCGGGCGGTGCATTGCGGCGTTGAGCGTTGGGCGTTGGGCGTTGGGCGTTGGGCAGGGGACAGCCACGCTCGCGCTCGCAGCCTGGCGCGCGCTCCTTTCGTTCGGCCCATCGCCTTATCCCTCCCGCCGCCCCCACCTTACCCGTCTCCCGCCCAGGTCCGCAAGCTGCTGCAGGGCGCCTACGAGCGCGCCAAGGACGTGCTGACGCGCCACCAGGTACGGGCCATGCCGTAGCCAGGCCGCATGAACATCCGCGACAGCTGTACCGGAATCAGGGCTTGGACACAGGGCGTCGTAGTCAAGTTGTAGGCCAGGGCAGTCGCTTGACAACTACACACCATGATGCCGGTTTTCACAACGTTGTCGCCATCCTACCCCTCCCCTCCATCCCGCCACAGGACAAGCTGCATACGCTGGCCGACCAGCTGCTGGAGAAGGAGACGCTTAGCGGCGAGCAGATCAAGGACATGCTGGGCATCGTGGGCGCTGCCGGCGGCGGCAAGGCCACCAGCGCGGCCGCGTGAGCAGGGCGGCCCGAGGCCAGGGCAGGGCTCGGCTGGCGGCATCGGCGAAGCCACCCGTGAGGGCGCGGCCCGGTTGCTGGAGTGGGAGTGAGGGCGTGGCCCGGAGGGCTGGCCGACGGCCGGCCCGAGGGGCCTGCAGGGCGCGGCCGTGACGAGGGCGAGAGTGTTTCGACGGAGGCGGGGCGCGAGGTGGGAGTTTGGGAGCGGTAGGACCCGCCTTATGTGGGCAGCGGCGCGTGAGGTTGGGCTGGCAGGCGGCAGCGGCGCGATCTGGCGGCTCTAAGCAGGGGCGCCGGGCGGGGTTGCGGCGGTGGCGGGTGGTCGAGGGCAGCGTGGGGCAGTGGCAGGTGGCCTCAAGGGCCGGTCGTTTGCTGGAAGCATTGTTTTTTGCGGTTTGTCGCTTTTCGGTTTGCTGCCGCCGGCCGCCGACTGTGGGGTTTTGCCCGCCGGCGACGGCGGGCTGTAAGGTTTGCTGCCCGCGTGTGTGTTCTTGTGTCAGTGGGCTCTGGCGGTCCGTCGTAGCCTGGTGTTTTTGGCGCTGCGGGTGTGTACCAGTGTGCAGTAGAACAGAACCCCGTGTGAGTGGCGCTGAGTGTGTCCGTGTGTGTGTGTGTGTGTGTGTGTGTGTGTGTGTGTGTGTGGCGATGAGGACCCGACTGGACCGGCGGATTGGCGTGTGCCCGGGGGCGCCGCGGCGTGCGGTCATTGTGTGTTGGCTGCTGCAGCAGAGGTTCATCATGGGCCCCAGCAGCTCGCAGCCCAAGGTGTGAGGCGGCGCTGGCTGTGGCAGCGCTCGTACCATGGCTCAAGGCCCTGGGGGTTGGGGGCCCTGCGGCAGCCGGGCCGGCCGGCGCGGCGGCTGGCAGCGGAGGGATGAGGCTGCAGGACGTGTAAGCCGTTCCTGTTCCACTCCACGCCGACAGCGTGCTGCGCTCAACAGCCCTACAGGGCTATGGGTGCTCACATGCAAGAGCTGCACCGCCCGCGGCCCCCCGCCACATGCGAGGGGCTCCCCCACGCGGCCCCACCCAGCCGGCACCTGCACTCGCGCGGCAATCAACCGCACGTGTTGGCTTGCCCCTTTGGGGGCACGAGCACAGACATACGCTCTGAACATGCTGCAGCAGCTGCTGCTGTGCCTCCAGTTGCTCGGGGTTGAGCGCCCGGCCTGCTTCCGCCCTGGCGGCGGTGACGGGCCGGGCGGCGGAGGCTGTGGGATTGGTAGCGGCAGCAACGGCGGCGTGCATTGCAAGATACGGTCCTGCCGTTGCGGCAGTTCGGGCGGTTATGTCCCGCCCGTGGGTGAGGGCACGGAGATCCGGTGTGCCCGAGTCCCCGAGACCCCTGAAATAGTTCCAGTTACAACCGCGCTGTGACTGACCGTGTTGTATGGTCAGGGGGGCCTCTTTCTGGGGGCGAGCCACGCACCCATGCGCAGCTGGGACAGCTTTCATTTCCTGCTCCGCGCCCGGCACGGCCCCCGGTGCCTCCGTTGCTTTCTTACTTGGAACCAGCGTGGAAGGCGTTGGAGGGTACCTGAGACAACCGCCAGCACTGGCAGGCCCGGTTGCGCCGCCGCACCCCCACACCCCCACACCTCCAGCCAGGCCCAGGCAGCGCCTGCACAACGCCCGCCTGCGTGGGGCCAACTCCCCACGCAAGCGCTACCCATGTGCCTACAGCCAGCAGTGCCGGCGCGCGCCAGCAAACCGCACGCGGCGCACGGCCGTACGCGTATCCCGCATCCTCAGCCCGCCGTGTCCGTACCCCATGCCCGTACGCACGTGCGCACGCACGCGCTCGCCTCGTCCCCATGCTACCAGCAGCCTATCGCAGCCAATGCAGCTGCACCCAGGCCTTGCGGTATGTGCAGCGCATCACTCACTCACACACACATACATGGACGTCACCACCACTCCTATGACTTTCCTTGGAAATGAACAGACAGGGACGCACACGTGCGATACCCCACCCCACCCCACTCGCCGACAGAACGTGCGTCACGTGCCGCCATACGTGCCGCCACACGGGCAGGCTGCAGAGGGGCACCCCAGGCGGGCGGGCGGCCGCCGCCGCATGCTGCTGCGCTCGCCGCAAGGCCTCCTGACAGGGCCCCATGGGCAGCGCAAGCGCAGGTAAGAAGACCGTACGGCATGCAGCGGACGGAGCACGCGCAATCCTCCACGGCGCCGCCTCAGGCGGCCCGCCGCGGCGGCGGCGTCGCCTGCTGCTCGTGCGCCGCCGCCACCGCCGCCGCGCGCAGCGTGGGCGGCGCAAAGAGCTGCCGGGGTGAGGATGCAGGCAGCGGTCAAAGGGGCGGCCGAGTCGGACTGTGGGAGGCTTGAAGACGGGAGCCTGGCCCGCCTGCAGGGGCGCGGTGGCACTGCTTCGTGCTTTCATACAAGCTAAACCCTGTCCCAGGCAATTCGCCTGCCAGGCGGACGTGCCGCATACCAGAACCGTACGGCCACAGCGCATCACACCGTGCCGTACAGTACCGTGGGTCCCGAACCCTCACCTGCACGCCGGGCGGCAGCGCCGCCAGCTGCTCCGGGCTGTACGGCTCCGGCGCCGCCACCCCGAATCCGCCGCCGGGCATCGAGCCGGTGCTGCCCGACCCAGCCTGAGCCGCGCCGTACGCGTTTTGAGCCGGCGCCGCCAGGCCGCCGCCCTGGCCGGCCGCCGCGCCGCCGGACGACGCGACCGCCGGGGTGGCGGCCGGCGTCGCCGGCCCGTGCGAGTGCGGTGTGTACGGCGATGGGTACGGCACGGCGCCGGGGCTGACGTGGGGGAAGAAGGAAAGCGCGGTGTGGCCGCCCGGGGTGGACCCGGCGGCAGCCGGGCTGGGCCACCGTGCCTGGCTGTCCGGCGGCGATGCAGTCCACGGCACCGCGCCCTGCGTGCCATGCGGCGGCGGCGGCGCCGCCTCCTGCGCCGCCGCCGCCGCCAGGTGCGCCGTCGCCGCCGCCGCCGCGCCCCAGGCGCCCCACGCCGCGCCGTGCTCCGGCGCCGCCGCCGCCCAGTGCTCCGCGCCGGCGGCGGGCCCCGGCCCCGGCGCCGCGAGCGGCGGCGCCGCTGCCGCCGCTGCCGTCACCGCCAGCACGGCCTGGTTCTGGCGCTGCAGCGCCGCCACCTTGTCCGCCAGCTGCCCCAGCTGCCCGGCCAGGCCCGACTGCAGCGACTCGGCCAGCAGCCGCACCAGCGAGGCGTCCAGCTGCTGGTGCTGCGGCGGCGAGGGCTGCTGTGGGTGCGGCGAGGACTGGGGTTCGGGCGAGGGCTGGCGGTGGCGGTGGTGCGAGGGCTGCAGCGAGCGCGGCGAGGACAGCGCCCACGGCTGCGGCGTCGACGCCAGCAGGCCCGACGGCGCCGCCGGCCAGTCGGGAGACCAGCGCGCCTCTGCCTCCGCCGCGCCTCCGCCGCCGCCGGCGGCGGCCGTGTCCATGGCTGCATCGGCGCCATCGCCTTGCGTTGTCGCGAACACCCCCAGCTGCCAGCCTCCAGCACGGCCCGGCAGCGGCGTCGCGACGATGCTGCCGTCGCCCGCTGCAGCGGCGGCGGCGGCGGCGGCGGTGTGCGGGCTACGGTGGCGGTGCGACGACGGCGGCGTGGCCTTGGGCCCGGTCCGCCGCAGCGTGGCGAGATGGAGTCCCTCGAGCTCAAACAGGTCCTGCCGCAGCTGCTCCAAGGCACCCATGAGCGTGCCGGCGGCGGCGGGGCTACCCAGCAGCTGCAGCGGCGGCAAGGCCGGGCCGCTGCTCGGCGTGCCGCCGGCATCGCCGCCGCCGCTGGCCTCCAGGCCGGCGGCCGAGGCCGCGCCGGCGACGCTGGCGGCGGCGGACGCCAGCGACGGCGGCGCCGGAGAGACGGCGGGGGAGAGGGAGGCGACAATGGCCTCAAGACCGGCGACTCTGCCCAGCACTCTGCCCAGCACCGCCCGACCGCGCTGCCGCGCCTCAAGTGTGCTCAGAGACAGCGCTGCCGCCGCCACCGACGCCGGCGGCGCGTCGTCGGCGGCCGGCCAGCTCGCCGGCGCCGGCGATGCTTGCCAGCCGCCGCCGCCGGCACCGCCGCTGCCGGGCGCCGCCGCAGCCTCGATGGGTCGAGCCGCCGCGGGCTCGGGCGTGCGCGGGCTGCGGCCGGCCGGCGACCGCGACGCCTGCCTCGGCGGCGGCGGCGGCGGCAGCGGCGGCGGCGGGCCGACGGGGTGGCCCTGCACGCGGGGCATGCCGCCGGGGCTGGCCGGCCTCGCCACGCCGCCAGCGATCTCCCAGGTCTGGCGCATCGGCTCTACCGGGTGCCGCCGGCCCAGCAGCAGCGCCGCCGCAATTGCCCTGGCCTCGGCCTCCGCCGCCGCCAGCCCGGCGTCGTCGGCGTCGGCGTCGGCGCAATCGGCGGGCGCGTCCACCATGCGCCGCCGCTGCCGCCGCCGCAGCTCGCTGCTGCCCAGGCTAGCGCCCGCCGCCAGCAGGCTGCGCGTCTCCGCCAGCTCGCCGTCGCTGCTTGAGCTGCCGCCGCCCACCGGCAGCAGCACGTGCTCAACGACCGGGAGGACCGACGGCGCTGCGTCGCGCGCCGCGGGCAGCCCCGCAGCGGCCGCGGCCGCCTCGATCGCGGCCGCCGCCGCCGCCGCCACGTGGCGCCAGCCGGCGCCGCCGTCGTCGTCGCTGCCGCCGCCGCCGCTGCTGCTGCCGCCGCCGTCGGCGTCGGCCCCGTCCGCGGCCGCGGCGGCCGCCGCCCAACGCGCGGCGCGCTTGGCGCTGCCCGGGGTTGGGTAGCGGTCCGGCGAGCCCCGGCAGGGCCGAGGTGGGGAGCCGTGCTGCCAGGCACCGGCGCCGGCAGCTCTGGCGGGGCTGCCCGAGGCTGCCAGGAGCGACACAGAGGCCGGGGTCAGGACGCCGGCGGCCGGCGCGCCGGCCTCGCCATCGTCGCCGTCGTCGTCGCCGTCGTCAGCGCTGCCGCCAGAGTCGGCGCCGCCGGTGCTGCCGGGCGTGGACGGCGGAGCGGAGTGGCCTGCGGGCGCAGGTCAGGCGGGAGGGCAGGGCGCAGCGCTGTGGAGCAGCGGGTAGGAGTCAGCCGAGTGCAGCGGCTGCGAGGGCAGCCCGCCCATTCCGCGGCCGCCGTCCCGCCAGCGTACCTTCCTCGTGCGCTTGCCCGGACCCCGACCCGGCTCCTTGGGCGCCTTCTGCCTCCTGATCCTCCTCCTCCTCCTCCTGCTCCGCCTCCGCCGCCGCAGCCCACCCGAGGCTCAGCTCGAACAGCGGGTTGGGCGCCAGCAGCGGCAGCACGCCCGACGCCGCCGAGGCGGCGCCCGGGGAGCGGCCCCACAGCGGCGCCACGTGCCGCTCGGAGCCCTCCCCCTCGGGCGTTTCCCCAAGGTGCGCAGCGTCGGTGCTGACGCCGCCGCCGGCTCGCGCCGACGTCGGGGGCGAGGCCGTCGGCGAGGCTGAGGCTGAGGCTGAGGCTGAGGCTGAGGCGGAGCCTGAGCCCGAGGGAGCAAAGGCGAAGGCGTTGCCGAAGGGCACGCCGGGCCACGCGCCGCGCTGCGCTGACGCTGAGGCGGAGGCGGCCGCCGGCGGGCTCGCGGCCGCCGCGCTGGCGCCGTCGCGCTTCCGTGTCGCGGCGCCGTCGTACAACTCGTACGCCGCGGTGCCGTACGCGTCCGTGCCGGTGGCATCACGGCTGTAGGCTGGGCTGGAGAGCGAGGAGGGCGGGCCCGAGCCGCCGGGCCTGGTCGGGTCGTCATGGCCGCCGTCGCCGTCGACGCCGGGCCCACGGCCGTCGCGGCTGCTGGTGCCCTCGCTGCCCTCCGCCCCAGCAAACGACCCGTCCCCGTCGCCTCCGCTGCCACCGTCGCGACCTTCGTCTTCATAGTCTTCGTCATCGTCATGAGTATGATCATCATTATGATGGTCATCATGATGGCCGTCATCGTCGTGATGGAGGCCCCGGCCGCCGCCGCTCAGCTGCCCTTCGCTCGACGCCTCCGCCGCCGCCTTGTCGCCGGCCTCCACACCGTCGACCCCAGCCTCCTGCTCCTCAGCAATGCCCTCCTCACCGCCAAGCGGCGACCGCAGCCGCCGCCCGAATGAGAACACCTGCTCCATGCCGCCGCCGCCGCCGCCGCCGCTTCCACCGCGGCTGCCGCGTCGCAGCAGCAGCGCCGGAAGCACCGGGAAGGGCCCCGTCAGCGTCGCCTCCAGGTCGTCATCGCCCGCGTCTCCACCGCTGTCTCCAACTCTCGCCTCCTGCCCCTCCGCCTCCTGCTCCTCCCCCTCCCCCTCCTCCTCCTCCGCCTCCTGCTGCTCCTCCACGGTCTCCAGCTCTTTGCCGCTCCCCGGAAGCTCCGACAGCTCCGCCTCCTGCCCAAGGCTGCGGTCGCCGCCCCGGGCCGGGTCCGCATCCAAACCTTCCGGCGAAGCCTCCGGCTCCAACTGCGCCTGGCCTTGCTCCACGCCCCCGCCGCCGCCGGGGCGTGGGCTTCCCTGCCCTCCCTCCCACGGCGCCCGCGGCCGCGCGGCGGCGGCGGCAGCGCCGCCGCCGCTGCGGGTGTCACCGGCGGGCGTGGTGGCGGGGCTTGGAGCCGGCGTCCCGAGGCCGTCGCCGCCGGGCCACATGCCAGACATGGAGGCGCCGCCGCCGGACTGCGACATGCGGCGCAGTGCGAACAGCTCGTGCGGGGGCGGGCCCGGCGGCACGGAGGCGAGGCTGGCTCGGCGGCTGCTCGCGAGGGCGGCCGCCAGCACGCGGGCGACCTCCTGTTGGGGGTGGCGAGGTTGGGGACGTACCGAGGGACGAGGTTGACGCCCCGGGCTGGGTGACCATGGAAGTACGGTGGTTTGCAATGGTCGAGCGTGAGCCCTGGCTCAGCGCTGTTAGGGGGCCCCGGGCTGTGCTGGTCGTTGCGCTCGCGGCGGCTGCCGTGCAGGGCGTCGTGCATGCGCTTGGCAGCTGTACTGTGCTGTGCTGTGATGTGGTGAGCGGAGAGACCATGACGCGGCTCTGCATAGATGCGGCTAGGTCAGGATGACAGACAGATGCCTACCGTAAATGCGTCACCCGGGGGGCGCTGGCCGGCGGCGCCCCATGGGTGGGCAGCGGCAGCCGACGGCGTGCCCCTGGCCGCCAGCGTACGGCAGGATCCGTACGGCAGGACGGCGCGTACGGCAGAACGCGTACCTCGAGGTCGTCCTCGTCTGCCGTGACGCAGTGCTCCGTATCCGAGTCGTACGACGACGTGGTCGCTACGGACGGCGCGCCGCTGCCGGGGCCGGCCTCGGCGCCATCACCATGGCCGGGCTCGGTGCCGGGGTCAGGTCGCAGCGCCACGCCGGCAGGCATGTCCGAGCCGTCCGCGCCAGCTGCCTCGCCGGCGTCGCCGGCTGGCGGCAGCGACGAGCTGCTGTCGGGCGCTCGCTGCCCCAACGGCGGCGGCAACAGCGCCGGCGGCGCGCTCACCAGCCCGCCCCACTCCACGGACTCGCGCACGGCGGCGTCAGAGGGGCGGGCAGCGGTCGGCTGCCCAGCGTCCCGCGCAGCCCACGCAGCCGCGGTCGCGCAGGCTGCCCCCAAACCGCCAGCGACCTCTGCGGCCTCGCGGCCGCCCGGCGGCGATGGATAAGCCGCAGCCCCGGTGTTGAGGCCGGGGCCGGGGCCCGCGCCACCGCCAGAGGCTGTGCGGCCGCGGCCCAGAATCCCAGCGGCCGCCTCCGCTAGCGCCTCGGCGATCCGCCAGGAGCTTCGCCGCCCGTGCGGCCGGCTCTCGCCGCCCGAGCCCGAGGACGACGGGCCGTCGCCGTCAGCGCCCGCGAGCAGCGCCTGGCGGGGCGGCGGGCTGCGGCCGCTGCCGTCGGCGTCTTCGCCGGCCGCGTCGCCGGAGGACGGCCCCGAGCGCAGCACACGGACCAGGCGGGCGGCGAGGTCCTGCTCAGACGCCCGCACCCCGTCCGCCGGGCCCACGTCAAGGCCGTGTGCGCCCGGGCCATGGGCGCCGCCAGCGGAGGCGGCGGCAGCGCAACCGCCGGCGGCATCCTCGACGCGCAGGGGGCTGGGCCCTCCGTCGGCAGGCGCATGCAGCTCGCGGCCGGCGCCGGAGGGCTGCTGTGGGTCGCGAGAGGAGGGCCAGGGCAGCGCCCGGCCGTCGGCCCAGCCCGGGGCGGCGTCGGCTGCAGCGGCGGCGGAGGTGCCTTCTGCTGCTGCTGCTGCTGCGGCGGCGGCGGGGGTTGCAGCGGCGCGCGGCGAGGCCTGCCGGCTCCTGGTCAGCTCTTGCTGCATATCGGCCAGGTCGGACTGGGTGTCGGCAACCAGCAGCCTTAGGGGCGGGGGGAGGAGAGGCAGGGGCAAGCTGGAGCCTGCGTGCGTGGGCATTGGCGTGCCCGCTTGGCGGCCGGGCTGCTGCTCCATGTCCCCGCGCTACGTGGCATGAGCCCGCCGTTGCCCCACCCAACCATACACCACCCGGCCCCCGCCCGCCCGCCCGCCATCCCACCTGGCGCGGTGCAGCTCCTGCCGCAGCGCCGCCACCCGCGCCTCGTGCCCCGCCTCGCCCTGCCGCGCCTCCGCCAGCGCCGCCTCCGCCGCCGCCAGCTCGGCGCGCAGGCCGGCCTCGGCCGCGGACGCCTTCTGCCGCTCCTGCGTACACGTGCACCACATGGAGGCCAGTCAGCGCTGGCACGCGTGGGAGACGACAGGGCAAGTCGGCAGGGCCTGCTCCATGCCTCTGCTCCTGGCCTCCATGCGTGCAAGCAGATGAGGCGCACGCCACCACCCCACCGCAGCAAGGTGAGTACCGGGTACTGGCGGACGTGTGGCGTGGACAGCCAACACGAGGGTGGGCTGCCTGCTCGGGGTGCCCTTGCCGGGCCGGCCGCCGCCGGGCTCACCTTTGCCAGCTGCACTCGGAGCTCGGCCATCTCGTCCTGACGGGGCCGGGGCCGGGGTGCGGACCACACGGGGTGGGGCAGGCGTGCAGAGGCCTGCGGCCCCCGGCCTGCACTGCCGTGCAAGGGCACGATGCCACAGCCGCACCAAAGCACCCACCCAGCCGTGCCTGCAGTCCGCCGCCGCAAACATCAGGTCGAACCCCAGGATCCATGCCCAAGATCCAACCCACCTGCATCTCCCCCAGCCGCTCGCCGTGCCGCCGCTTGGCCTCGGCCGCCTCCCGCCGCGCCGCCTCCGCCTCCCGCCGCGCCTCCCACGCGGCCGCCAGCGGGCCCTCGGCCCCTGCCTGCACCGCCGCAAGCGCCTGCAGGCCCGCCTCGGCTTCGGCCTGCGCCGCGGCTTGGCACTGCCGCGCGTCCTGCGCCGCGATGCGGGCCTCCTCGGCCTTGGCCTCGGCGCGCCGCAGGGCTCCCTCCAGGTTAGCCAGCCTCAGCCCGTGCAGGTGCCGCGCCTCGGCGGCAGCCTGCGGGCAACGGGGCCGTGCTGCGGTTGGCGGTGGAATGCAGCATCGCGTGTGGTGTGCATGGGCTGTGGCGCTCTTGCGTGCTGCTCTCAATGATCAACCAGCGCGGACGGCAGAGACAGGTGCGTGCATGGTGCCTGTGCAGGAGGCCTCTGCGGCCGCCTGCGGGAGGCGCACCGCGCGGCAGCAGGGTGGCGCGGCAGGTGGACGGCGTAGGTGGGGGCCATGCGAGGAGACGGAGGCCAGGGGGCCCGGGCACAGCCCGGCCTGGCAGCAAGGAGCACGCACCCCGGCGCCCGGCCCTGAGAGGAGCCCGTTGCCGAAGCCGGTGAGTATGCCCTAGGCCGCTAGCAGACCTGCCGGGCTGCCGGCCCCTGCCCACAACGCACGTCGTCCGGCCGCCGCGCTGCCCCCGGCCCGACCGCAACGCAAGTCGCGAGAGTTAGGTACCGGCAAACCATCGCCCACCTTTTCGTGCTCTCGTGCAAGCCGTGCCACCGTCTCCACACACTGCCGCTCCAGCGCCGCCACCGCATCCACCCGCTGCCGCTCGCCCGCCGCCTCCGCAGCCGCCAGCGCCGCCGCCCGCTCCGCTGACGCCTCGGCCAGCAGCCGCTCCGCCGCCGCCAGCTCCGCCGCCAGCTCCTC
>BDDC01000875.1:0-35369 GCA_001662425.1 Chlamydomonas sphaeroides | reverse complement strand
GCCGCCGCCGCCAGCGGCAGCACCGACGGCGGCGCGATGTCGTCAGTCGCCAGGTTGCGCATCGGCCGTACGCTCTTTTCAACTCGCGTTGACACGTGTGCCACCTGGCTCCGTGTCGTACGGAGCGGCAGCGTGGCGGCGTCGAAGCCGACCAAGTGGGGATGGCCGCCCCACAGCCTGGCGTCAACCGCCGCCGCCAGCCGGCCGTCGGCGGCGCCGCCGGCGACGGGTGCCGGTAGGAGGTCCGCCGGGTCAACGCCCAGCGGGCCGTCGGCAGTGACTGTGAGTGAGTGGCGGCGGTGCCAGGCGTCGGCGGCGCCGTCGGCCGACGCTGCGACAGCGTCGGCGGCCTCGCCGAGGATCTCGGCGACGGTTAGGATCCGGGATTTCGGATCTTTGACTGTCTCGGATCTTAGGATCCAGGGGCCGTTGACGTTACGCCCGACGGCGCCGCCGAGGCCGACGCCAGCGGAGCGCTCGCGGGCGACGGCGCTGGTAGCTCGGCTGGCGGCACGCGACACGGCCGTGGCGCCGCCGCCGCCGCCGCCACCGCCACGCTGCGGCGACGCTGGCTCACACCGCGCACCGCTGTCAGCAGCAGCGGCGGTGGAGGCGCCGCCAACCGGTTGCCGCTGGCGCGTGGCGCTTGCGGCCCTGGATCCTGCTCGGGACACAATCCTGGATCCAGCCCGGGATCTGTGGCGCGCAGACGCAGACGCCGGCGCGGATCGGGATCCACGCACCGGCCGGTACTCCATCCTCCCCTCACCGTCGTCACTGTCAGACAGCCTTAGACCCGACGGCACCGCCGCCGGCGGCACCCGCAGCGGCAGCTCCGCGGCAGCCGCCGCCGCCGCCGCCGACGGTGACCTGGGGCTCACCGGCTCCGACTCCGGGTCGGACTCCGGAGCTGCCAACCGGACGGAGGGGCGGGCGCTGCGGGCACGAACGCCACCCGGGTTGCGCATAGAGGAGGCAAGGACCGCGGCCGTTGTGCTGGCCGTCGACGCCTCCGCCGCGACGGCGGAGGTGGCGGAGGCGGCGGAGGCGGCGGATGACGGCCTGAACCGGGCTCCATGCGGCGGCGCCGCCACCGGCGGCTCGGGAGACCCTGTACGGCCGTCGCCGATGGCCGGGGGCTCGGCGGCGGCGGCGGTGGCGCCGGCTGCGGCTGCGGCGGCGGCGGCGGCGGGCTCAGCGAGCGCCGCCGCCACCGCGGCCACAGCAGGTCGGTTGGCGCCCGCTGCCGTCATCGCGGCGCGCTCCTCGACCTGTGAGGGACGGGGCCATACTTGGGGCGAGCGGCCAGGAGAGTGCGCGGAAGCGGACGGCGGTAGGAATAGGAGGGTGGTCTTGATACAGCGCGGAGACCCCAGCCGCCACCGCCGCCGCCGCCACCACCCAAGTACCGGTACGCAAGAGGCCTATCTACATGGCAGCAAGCGCGTTGAATGAGCGCCGCGAGGTGCGCCAAAGCTATGGCCGTACCTGCTGCCGAGCCGGGTGCGAGGCAAGCGGCACGTGGCGCCGCCGCGTGCCAATGGTCGAGGACGACCCCCACAGCAGCGAGTGGCTGGAGGCGCCGCCGCCTGCCGACGCAGGCGGCGGCGGCGACGCTGCCGCCGCCGCCGCGACGGCGCGCGCCGCCGGCGAGGGCTGCTGCGAAGCCACGGCGGCATGCGTCGCGGCACCTTGTGGGGCTGGCGAGGGCGGAGCGGAGCGCTCGAGACCGCTGGGGTCAGGCAAAGGCCCTGGGCCGGCAGCGGGACCGGTTGCGAGGGTCCGAGCCGGCGCCGGCACCGGCACCGGTACCGGCGCTGGCGCCGGCGCCCTGGGCGCTGGTTGCGGCCGCGGCCGCGAGCCGGACCGGGATAGCGGAGCCACTTTCAACGCCGCCGCCAGCACTGACGGCGGCGCCGCCGAAGAAGCCGATGGCAGCTCCCCCCACTCCACAATGCGCAGCGCCGCCACTGCCGCCGCCACCGCCTCGTCGTCCGGCCCCGCCTCCGATGGCGGCTCCGACGGCTCCTCCTCAAGTGCATCTGCCGCCGCCGCTGACGCCGTCACGTCCCCGGCCTCCGTCGCCAGCGGCGGTGGCGACGCCCAGCTGATCTCCGGCGCCGGCGTCGCGGAGACGCTCGGCGGCGGGCTTGGCGAGCCGAACTCGGCGGCGGCACCGCCGGCGCCGCAGCCATCCCGCCCAGACGGTGCCGACGCGGGGTCCGGCAGGGTCCAGGACGCCGCCGCGGCTGCGGCCATGGCGGCGGCGGCGGCGGCGCCGTCGGCGGCGGCGCTGCGGGAGCTGCCGCCAGTGCTCGGCCTGCTGCTGCCGCGGCTGGGGCTTTGGGTGCGGCTGCGGCTGCGGCGGCTGGTGGGAGCGAGCAGGCCGGCGGCGGGGCTCGACGCCGCAGCTTCCGCCGCGGCATTCCCGGCTGCGGACTCGTCAATGGAGCCAGCCGTTTCCTCGGCTGCCGCTTCAGGGCCCGGAGTCGCGCCTTCCTCTGCAGCCTGATCTGCCTCCGCCGCCTCCGCCGCCTCCGCCGCCTCCGCTGCCAGCACCAACTCCCCGGCCTCCGCCGGCTCGCCTGCCTCCGCCGGCTCGCCTGCCTCCGCCGGCTCGCCTGCCTCTGCCGGCTCGCCTGCCGTCGCTGGCTCCCCTGCCTCTGCCGGCTCGCCTGCCGTCGCTGGCTCCCCTGCCGTCGCCGGCTCGCCTGCTGCCGCTTCCTCTGGCGCAAGTGCGGCCTGCGCAGCCTGCCCTTCTGCTGATGCCGCCTCCGCTACCGCTGATGCCGCCTCCACTACCGCTGATGCCGCCTCCGCCTCCGCTGATGCCGCCTCCGCTACCGCTGATGCCGCCTCCGCCTCCGCTGCTGCCACATGAGCTGGCGATGCCTCTGCCTTCGCGACCTCTGCTGGCGCCTCAGCACCAGGCTCCACGGGCAACGCGCCTGCCAGGGAGCCCTCCTCAGCAGGGCTTGTGTCGGCCGTAGCTTGGTCGAGCAGCGCTTGGCCGGCAGGGCCCTCAGCCCCATCCAAAGCGGCCTCACGGGGGGATTCTAAGGGTTTGGCTGTGTTGGCTTCGCCAGGGCTGTCGGGCGGAGCCTCAGCCGTGGGCAGAGGGCGAGCCCGCGCAGGTTTGGCGGGCCCAGCACGGGGGCTGGGGCCTGCCGCTCGGCGCTGCGTCACAGCGCGGTAAGCGCCGACGCGGGGGCCTTGAGGTATCTCTGAGCCTGCCGCTGCGATCTCTGGCTCCAGAGGCTGCGTCAGCGCTCGGCGTGAAGCGGCATCCAGCGCCGCGGCGGACACCGCTGCCGCGATGGGCCTGGGGTCCGGCGCGAGGGCCATGGGTGCGCCTGCTCGTTCCGGCCGCGACTGCGACGATTGTGATAGAGCTGTTTGCAGGCTGTCGCTGAGTTGGGCCGTCAGCGGCAGCGGAGACTACAGGCATGGCGCATCTCTCGGACCGATGAGGTCCCCCTTGTCGAGAGTGCTTGTGAGCAGTCTATAGCTCCTGGCGCACGGGTGCGGGTCGTGACGGCGAAGTGCCTCACTCGAAGGGAATGGAGTCCTTCTGCCACTGCATTGATGGCGACACTACACTTTTATTCGCGACTGCAATTGAAGCGCATCGATTAGGCTTGCTGTCCTGTTTTCAGCTGACGTGACATAAATGTGAAAAGGTGGCTTGCGCATGCAACCTAATGGAGATCGATTAGAATGCTGTCAATACATATAAGGGGGCGGACGCTGATGTAAAACAAGAAGTCGAAACTTGTGACGACACGAACTCCTGGCCACCCGGGCCACCCCTGCAACATCCCACTCACCCGGAACGGTAGGTTCTTGCTCGGATGTCCCTTGAAACCAGTCGCTACCATATACGGCGTAGGTTTTGCCTGAAGTGCACAGCGGTTCGCAAGACGCTTGGGTTCTATCTTGTCAAGTCCCCTTGCTCGGCCATCGGCCCCCTTCCCCCCCGCGGAATGTGAGGAAATGTGTGTCGCATCCCGTAATCCAGAAAATCAAAAGGACAAGGCAGCTGTGTCGGTTGCTGACCGGACAGGCTGCTGTAATCAGGACGAATCAGGCGGTCGCTCGCCGGCCTGCTAACAGCAGCAGGGCTGCGAGTATGCGCGAGGCCGGGGGGGGCGCCGCGTCGCCGCCGCTGCGACAGCGCGCCCACCCCCAAGCCTACCTGCGTCCTCTTGATGTGTGGATCGCTGCGCGGCGAGCCGGCGTCGCTTCCGTGTGCCACCCGCATGCTGCGGCGCAGCGTGCGGTGTGCGGTTCGCAGCGCGCTGTGATCCTGCGGCTTGGGCAGTGGCAGCAAGCAGGCACCACGTGGAATCATGGATCGCGCGCGTTCGCACCCAGTTGCATCAACTATCGGGTATTACGCATCCCAATGCGGTAGCCCCCTGTGACGAGGCGGACGTCCTAGCTGTGACACACGCGGCAGCGCGCTTCCCCTGGTGGTGCAGGAGGCATTCCCCTGTATGCGTTGGGCTCGGCCAGGGGGCCATCCGCCCTGAGCTCGGCCCTCTGCTCTCTGCCAGCTCGAATTCGGATGGGAGGATGGTATTGGGATGATATCACAGAGAGCTTCAATCTTGGTGAAGCGGCGGGTTTGGGGGACGGCGGAGTAAGTACCGCCCAGGGTTTCGTTGACACGCCGGCGCGCGACTCCCAGCCGCTCATCGCTGCATTGCGGCCGGCGCGACCCAGCGCGCTCTTTGTCGCTGACTGTAACTTCGCAATCCTTTACGAACGCGCCAGCTGACCTTCGCCGCTCGCCGCTGCTTGCGAACGCGAACTTGCACCCATCCCAACGACCCAAACAGCAATGGCCCTGCTGTCTCGCGGCGCTCGCGGTGCTTGTGCTCGTGGCGCTTCTGCTGCTGCTCCCCGCGTGAAGCCGTTCGTGGCGCGCAAGGTCGCAGTGATGGTGAGAATTGCAACGCTCGTGCAGCTTGCCGCTGCGTGCGGGCGCGCGCGCTGTAAAGCGACACATAATATAACCCAATTGGCATAGTTAGCATAGCTTAGGCTTGCCGTGCGCGGCAAATGGCTCGCAATTCGTCTTGTGCTTGCAGACGACGAGTCGGCCCGCGCGCGCTGACCTCCAATCAACGTGTCGCACGCTCCGGGTACCTAGCTGGCTTGCGACCGCCGCGCGTACGCGTGCCTCGCGGCTGTGCCCACGCCCTGTCGCCTGCGCGTGGGAGGACGCTTCCGCCGTCGGTCCAGGTCCGCAAGCTCGCACCCGGACCGGCACGGACGCCTTGACGCTCGTACAGCTGCTTACCCGCGTGGCCCAACCACCCCAAGCAGCCACGGCCCCTCACACGCCCCCCGATCAGCTGCGATCCTCGCGCCTGCAGAGCGCTGGACTCGTTGCCCTCGTGCGCTCGGCGCAGCCCTCGCCTGGCCGCCGCTTCCGAGGGCGCGGCCAGCCCTGTGGAAACACGCCCCGTGCCCGCCCGCTCTCTTCCCCCCTCTCCTGGCAGCTCCTTGAGCCCCCGCGCAGCACCGGCCCCGGGTCGCGCGCGTCGCCGCGGGCTGTGCGGCAGCTCCCAGCCAAACCCACACCCCCGGCGCCTCACACCCCCCACGCCCAGCTGCCGGCCCCCGACCCCGAGCGCCTCCCGCCATTCCCCGGCCCCCGACCCCGAGCGCCTCACGCGCCTAGCCTCCCAGCGCCTTGTACCCCATGCATACCCGGCACCCGTGGCGTCCTCCCACTCCCACTCTCACGCCCTGCCCGCAACAAGGGGCCGCATTGCCCACAGCCCATCAGGCCATCCCGCGGGCGCCGGGCGCTGCGCAACCAGGCAACAACGCCCGCACGTACCCGGGCCAAACCCCAGCCCACCCCCTCGGCCCCATCTCCCGTCCCCCACACGACCAGTCGTCTGGCATGCGGCCGTCTCCCAGGGCCTGCAGCGTCACCGCGTTGGCCCCTCCCGCGCGACACGAACCCATTCCCCATCCTCCCCTCATCCTCCGCTGCCCTCCTCACTGTGCGCTGTGTGGTCTGTAAGTCACACGGCAACACGCCCTCTTGCCAGTATATAACCCTCCTCACCCGCGCCCTGCTGCCCGCCCGCCTTACCTCGCCCTCCCCCTCAGTCGGCGCCCAAGACCGGCCAGCACACGGTGGAGCAGGCGCTGCGCGATGAGGCGCTGGCGCTGTTCTTCGATGTGGAGAAGGACAAGCCCGTGACCACGCCCACCACGGGCGGCGTCAACAACGTGGTGCAGGTGGGGGCGGGGGCGGGCTGTGCTGCCCCGACTTGAGTCAGCCGCGTTCATCTTCATGTTCTATAAGACTTCATGATAACTTCATATATCTTTATTATAACTTTTCTATAGTGGCCGTCATGTGGAGTCCAACGTGGTGCAGGTGCGGCGGGGGCTGTGCGGCCAAATGGGGACCTGCACCCAGCTGTAGCGCAACCTGACTCGGACAGGCGGGGCCGTGGCGACGGCGCCGTGGCGACGGCGCCGTGGCGACGGCGGCTATCACAGGGCTTGGGACCAGGGGGCGGAACCCGTTGGCTGCGTACGTTGTGTCACGCCTTCCCGCTGTCAAACCCCGTCATGTTCGTTACACCACAAGTACATGCCCCTGTCAAGCGCCCTCGCCACTCCGCGAGTACGATAGCACGGCCGCCGGCGAGGTCATGAAATCCGCATACCTTACAAACACACAAATGCTGGCGTGCTGTGCCGCGTGAGGGGTTCTGGTCTTCTTAACACTCACTACTTAGCACATGATGGACAGTGTGCCATGCCCGTGCCCGTCGCCCCGCAGCACGTGGACACTGTTGCCGGCGCGCGCTACGTGCTGCGCGTCTATAACAACTATGTAACATATATATCTTGTTTAGCATATATGTAACCTTTGACATGCCCCCGCGCGCATCGCCCCGCAGTACGTGGACACGGCCGGCGGCGAGCGCTACGTGCTGCGCGTCTACAACAACGGCAACAAGAGCGAGAAGGTCCGCTTCGAGGTGAGGCGCCTGCGGTGCGGTGGGCTCGGGTTGGCCGCGCACACACAGGGCAGGGGCCCTGGGCGGAGCGCGGGCTGCGCAGGGACCGGGGCCCCTGGGTGGCATCGGCGACAAGAGCGAGGAGGTCCGCTTCGAGGTGTGCGGCCGCCAAAGTCAGCCGCGCATGCAGCCCCGACCGGGAGGCCTCCTGGCCCCGGCGGCACGCACGGCCGCCTTTGCCAGTCGACCACGTCCAGGGAAGGGGCCCAGGGCGGGCCGCGGGCTGCACAGGGACAGAGACCCCTGGGTGGCAGCGGCCAGAGGCGGGCGATGCCGACGTGCAGATGCAGCCGCCGGCGGTGCCGGCCTGGCCCCAGCGCTACATGCCGCGCCCGTGCAGCCAGCCAGCCAGCCGCTGCAACGGTCCCCCGCACACGCGCCCCCGGCACCGCCTCGCGTCCTCCACCTCTCGTCGCACACTTCCGCCATCCGTTCCCACAACTGCACCCGCGGCACGCCACCTGGGGCTCACCTGGCCGCCTCCGTCCCCCCACCTACCCCTCCGTCCCCGCAACCGCAGCACGCCATCCTGGCCCAGCTGGCGCAGCAGAAGCTGTCCTTCCAGGTGAGCCGGGCGTGCGCATCCGTCACGTACTTTTAATGTAGTCATCCTTTTATCCCCAGACACAAGCGCGCGTCGCTGTGCAGGCGTGCTGTGGGGCCTCACCAAAGCGCTCCTGTGCCTTGGGCCGCCCGCCCAGCTGCTGTGCTGCGCTGCGGCATGGGCCGTCCGTTGGGCATGCAGTCCTGCGGGGCCTTCGGTGGCATGTTGCGGAGCGGAGGGGGAGGCCTACCCTGGCCTCTGCACCGCAGGTCGCCCCCGCGCTGCCCTTCCATGCCCACACAAGAACACACGCCATAATGCTATGACATGCATGCGCAAGTTTAAATATCGTATGTAAATCGGACGGGGCATGCGCCGCTTGATGCTTATTATGCGCCAACCACCCTGCCCCGCACCTACCTCCCAGGCGCCCACTGGGCTGCCCTAATTCAATGCGCATACAAGATCACACACCATTAATTGAATTCATGATGTGCATAATGATTTATAAGTACCTCTGTTTCTATTTCCCAACACCCCACCCTCACCTCACCGCGCCTCAGGTGCCCACCGCGCTGCCCTCTCGCGCGGGCCGCCCCCACGAGCTGCTGTCCAGCGGCGCCGAGGCGTGCATCTTCCACATCATCCCCGGCACCCTGGCCAAGACCACCAGCCCCGAGGAGGTGCGGGCTGCGGGGCAGGGGAGAGGGGGAGGGGGCAGGGGCGGAGCGTGTGTGTGTTTTTGCCCCCGGGTGGTGATGGGGGCCCCCGGGGCAGGCGCCCGGCCCGCAGCACGGCATGGCTGCGCCGAAGCAGGCAGCACCCCCCCGCCCGCCGCGCTTCCTGCTTTGTTGGCGCGTCCTGCCGCAGCACCGGGGCGCTGTCCTATTTGACGCTTGGAAACCGCGCCATGTGCGGTACCGGTGCTTCACCTCCTCCGGCCACCTTGCCACTGCCGGCCACGACGCCGTGCGCGGTCCCTGTGCCCCACAGCCCGGCGCCTGGCTGACCCACACGTACTGACGTGCCGTACTGCCGACGTGCCGTACTGACGTGCTGTCGTACTGTTGTACTGCCGTGCTCCTGCGCGTGCGCGCAGGTGGGCCGCGCCACGGGCGAGCTGTGCACGGCCATGGCGCGCGTGCAGCTGGACCCCAAGGAGGCGCCCATCCCGCCGTACTTTGAGCTGTTCAAGGTGCGAGCGTGACTCATCAGTACTGAACGACAGCTACCGTACAGTAGGGCTCAGAACTGCAGGAACAGCAGACGCTGGGTGCTGCTTCATAAATTTCTTTGCCCCTGGACCGCGGGCGCGGGGGGCCAGTCCAGGGACTGGGTGCCCCGCCGCCTACCACCGCTCGCCCACCACATGTTGCTGTATGTGTGGAAGCCAGTACGATTAATGACGCACTTCCGTACTGCGTGCCGCACGACCATCAGGTGCACCACGCCATCCACGGCGACGCCAGCATCTTTTACAACGAGGTCGCCACCAACCCCGACTTCAACGCCTGCCGCGAGGTGCGGCTGCTGCGCTGCTACCTACCGGTTTCTATCTTGCAGTACAATCTGTTGGTTCGTGGCTACAACATGTCCCACAAAATAGTGCACGACCAACTGTCAGGTTGTGCACTTCGGGCTTGCTGTTGCGTATTTGTGCAATGCGAAGCGCGGGGTGCGACAGGGGCTGTGCATGCCGTACGCCCACCCGGCGCCTCCGTCTGCTCGTGGTGGCGCGCTGCAGCACTTTGCATGTGAGCGGCTGCTGGCGCTGCTCGATACAACGTGCCATGCAACCTGTTGGCGAAAGCCTCCGCGGATGCCTGAGAGAGCGCACGGCGGCTCACAGCACGGCGTGTGCTCGCTCCGTCCGACGCAGGCCATTGACTTCCTGGTGGGCGAGATTAAGAAGATCGAGGAGAAGCTGCAGGTCTACCACAAGCAGAACCTGCCCATGCAGGTGCGCTAGTTACTTGTTCTTACTATCGTAGCATGATACCAGCATGGACATGGAATCACCTGCGGCCCGCCACCTGCAACGCGGCGAGCCTGAGAAGCGCATGCGGTTGTGTGTGCTGGACCACCGGGGTGCACATCGTGGGTGCACACACATGGGGCATGCCGTCTCACACCGCGATGCAACGCACCCACCGACACCTGGTAACCTGCCTGCACATCAGCACGCGGGCTGTGCAGGCCGGGAACCGGGTTCCTTCGAGGCGGCTCTGGGCTCGGCTCGCCGCACTGGTGCACCAGGACGCATCGATCCCGGTCTGCTGCGCGCGACCAACGCAGACGCCAACACCTAGGGCGTGGCGCGTGGGGGGTGTTCGTTGCTCTCTATCTGTTACCCGAAAAGGAACAGCCGGGACCGTGTGGTGCTGGGCTGGGTGAGGCGGCGCAGTCTGGCGCCATGGGAGCCAGTAGGGGCGCTCAACCGCCCTCTTGCCCTCCGCCTGTCCCCGAATGGCCGCACCCTGCAGCTCATCCACGGCGACCTGCACTATGACAAGTGAGCGTCGGACAAGTGCGCTGCAGTGCAACTGCGATGTTTTGCATCCGTGGAAAACATGTAAATGAGCTTATCTTCACAGCGACCCGCACCATGACACGTGCGCCGCGCCCACCATTCCGCATGGCCTGCCTTGATCATGGCAACTACCATCAGCAGCAGCATGCGTGGGAGGCAAGCCGCTTGAGGAAGGCGCCCGACGGCTCAACCTGTGCGCTCCTCGCTTTGCCCCTCTCCCCTTCGTTCCTAGCGTCATGGTGGTGGGCGACGGTGTGTCTGGGCTGCTGGACTTTGAGTTCTGCGCCTACGACTGGCGCGCCATGGAGCTGGCGGTGGCGCTGTCCAAGTGAGACCCAGGGCCAGGACCGGCCGCATGTTGGTTGATTCTAAGCATAATCGTCAATGTCTATCCTAGGATAGTCCAGGGGAGGCATGGCACCGCCATGCCTAGCCACCTCAAGACCCACCTCGGCATGCCCACATTGCAGAAATGTATGTTGAATGTTTAGTGAAGCTTACGCTTGTCCACGGCGTGCTCGTTCACGTCATCTACCCTATCGGCGGCCGTCCCATCCCCTCCCGCTCCTCCCGTCCCCGCGCCTCCTCCCTTTCTCTCCCCCCTCCGCCCTCCGCCAGGTACGTGGGCGAGGACGCGCCGCTGCCGCTCATTGAGCAGTTTGTGGCCGGCTACGTGCAGCACGGCCAGCTGAACGAGCACGAGATCGCGGCGCTGCCCGACCTCATCAACCTGCGCATCTTCTCCAACGCCGTCTACTTCACCGTGAGATACGCACCGTATGCATGCATGCCATTGAACACACGCATGGAGGATGCACACGGTGATGGTAATAATTGATGACGTACGTCGCTTCGAAGGCCGTCCAGCTCACCGCCGATCTGGTGTGTGTCGCGGATGCGCTTACACGGCCATGCATCCCACACTGCGCCCGAGCGCCATACGCAAACGCAAAGATGTTTCGTATGTGCCAGTGTTAGGTAGAACAGAGCCCCACACGCGGCACAGCACGCCCCGGGTAGAGTGGCGCGTTGGTCGTGCGCAGTGGGGATGCGGTTACATGCGCCCTCAGTGCAGAAGCGAAGCCCAGCCGGCCCCGGGTATGTGGTGTGCCCCATGGGGCCCTATGAGCATGCAACGCAGCACGGCCCCCGGTCTTGCATCCGCCGCCGCACCAGCCGCCACTACCCGTCACAACCGCCTGTCCCCGCCTTCGCAGGGCCGCGCCATCGCGGGCGAGGACTCGCTCGAGTCGCTCACCTCGCGCGCCGGCTCCTACGCCAAGCGCGTCCGGTGAGGCTGGGGCTCTCCCTCCCTTATGGAGCCGTGGCTGATTTCGCACGCAGCATGCTCGGGTTGCCGGGGCCCTAGCATGCTGGGGGGGCGGGGGTCAGGAGCGCCGCCCGTGGTTGCCGTTGCCCATGCACCCTTGGGCACCCTGCGGCGCAGTAGGCCCGTTCGGAGCCGGCGCACGGAGACCGTACGCGCCTGTGCGCCGTACCCGTACTGCTTGACGTTGACGTACTGCTTGCCGGTCGCCGTGACGTTGAGCTTTGCCGGGATGTACCGGACGCCGTACGCCGCAGGTGGGTCAACGCCAACCGCGACGCGCTGTCGGCCGTGATCCGCACCAAGATGGCGGCGCTGGTGGCGGCCTAAAGAGGCAGCGTGTCGTACAACGGCCACGTGTCGTACCACGGCGGTGTGTCGCATGGGGGGTCCGTGGGGCTCGTGGTCACAGGGCAGGAGCGCGGGTGTATAACGACGTGGGGTTTAGTTTGTGTGACAGATACTAGCGAGCCAGCAATGGAGCCGGTCCTTGGACGCTGCTGGGTGCAGAGACGTGAGCCGGGTTGGGCGACATTTGGTCGGCCTGTGGAGACATGAAGCTACCGCAGCGACTGTCAGCGGCTGGCAGCATGTGCCGCGGGCGAGGGCGGAGGGGGGCTGGGGCGTGCAGGGCGAGCGGCTGGGGTTTCGGTTGATGTCGGGTATCGTAAAAGAAAAAGTCAGTGCGCGAGCGGAGTCAGGGCCTGGCCTGGGGCGGGGAGCGGCGTTGAGGGGGAGAGGTGAGCGAGGAACGGAGGGGAGATGTGTGGAGTGGTGGAAGGGGAGGCCAGGGCGCGGCAAGCGAGCCGCGGCGCAGAGCTTGTGGAGCGGAAGGCAGGGAGCGGAGCGGGACAGGGAGAGCGCGAGCAGCAGAGCTTGGGGTGGGGGGAAGAGGAGCAGGAGAGGAGCGGCATGGGCTGGCTTGCAACCCGACAGGATGTGGGCATAAAGAGTGCATATGCGCGAATCACGGTACGAGTGTTGCGATGTCGCTGGCCCATATGCTGCTTTCGCGCGCTGGGGTGGGGCCGGTTTGCAGAGACCCCTCAAATAGTCCCAGCTAAAACCGCATAAAGACCGAGGTGTTCGTCTGGTCTGGGTGGCCTCTTTTGGGGGCCAGGCCATGCACCCATGCGCAGCTGGGGAAGTTTGCAGTCAATGGGCCGGGGCATAATGGGAGCTGTAGACATGCTCGCCAACCCGCAGCCAGCGCAACAGCGCACGTGTTTCCTGCATTTCCTGGTACGGTGACCTCGGCAGCCAGCCTTTTGCGCTATCATTCAAGCTCCAACAAAAAGCCATTTGCGCGCTGAGGTGGCTCGGAGAACACGCATGTGTGCCGTGTTAGCAGGCGACCCAACCAACCGTATCAGGGCTGGTCGCGGGGAGCCGGGGGGTCATGCGTGCGGGTCACCGGTGGGCGGCAGTTGTCGTGTGGGGCGTTTCCGAGACATCTCAGTCCGTGGGCAGCATACTGACCAACATACACACTGTGCTGCGTTCCAGGCATCGTCTGCCAGTTGCGCTTTGCAGCCGAGGACGGAACCCGGGCGCATGAGACCGACTTTGCTACCCTTGCAATAGTTAACACATGAGTAGGATGCCGCTCATTCTGTATTCATCAAGGCAGGCGTCCAACGCGGCCTTGGCCAATAAACTTTGACGCGCGTACGCGCGTACTCCAGGCCGATGGCACATGCCGCTACGCTGTTACTGGCCTTGCATATTATAGCAGCTGCGACTTCGGCTGGAGGAGCGGCTCGGTTTTCGCAGCTCCTCAACGAGCCTTTCGTCCTCGCCTCCAGACGTTTGCTGCTGGATGGGTCAGCAGATGCAGTTCCTGGTCAACGAGAATGCCGAACAGGCAGGGAGCTGGTGCTCGCCATGGCGGACCCCGGTGTGACATCAGCGGTTCTTGCAGCGGACATCGCATTGAGCAAGGTAGGCTATCGTCGCAGTGACTTCAAAATTCAAATTGCAAGCAACACCGTGGCCGTGCGCCCAGTAACACACTACGCATATAGTGCGGCGATGTCCGTGCACCTGTTGCACTGATGCCACGACCAGCCTGCTCGTCGCCGTTGCAACTCGCCGCTGCACAGCATACATCGCAACAGATATGCTCGCCGGCAGCCTGCCAAGCCGATGCCCGCGGCCACCGCGGCCCCACGGCCCTTACGAAACCGCCAGCTCGGCGCCCCTTACCCTGCACAACCCACCGCCCGAGCCTCTTGACGCACAGCCGCGAAGCGCTGTCCCCCTTGCACACCCAACCCATCACTTCGGAAAGTCGGGTGGTACCCCATTCATTCTTATCACAACTAAATGCCCCCCGCGCACACGGCGCTGCTACCTAGCGCCGCCGCGCCGCTCGCAGCCAGCCAAGCCGTCACCTGCAGGCACCTACCGTAGCCGCCCCCAGCGCCGAGCCGCTGCGCCGGGCAGCCGGCCCGTCCCTCCTGCCGCCCCTCCCAACCCGCCGGACCGGCCACGACCACGGACCCAGCGGAGCGCTACCCCTAACGCAGCCACCCTGGCCGAGACCCGGGGCCCCCAACGGCTGCCGTACACAATGGCGGCGTGCCGTACAGCCATGCCAGCCACCGCCCGTAGCCTGGGGCCCCACCAACCCGTGAGCACTCGGGCGTGGCCCACCCGGGAGGCCGGAGCCGGCCCGCTGCGAACCACACAGGCCCCTGGGGGCCTCATGAGGGCTAGCCAGGCACCGCCGCGACCCAGAGCCCCGCTCCCTACCCCTCGCCGCTGCAGCCCCATGCAGCGCCCCCCCCCAGCCCGCGGCCTCCCCCCCCAGCCCGCGGCCTCCCCCTGCCTGCGGCCTCCCCAGCCCGCGGCCTCCCCTGCTCGCGGCCTCCCCAGCCTGCGGCCTGCTCCCGGGGGCCGGGGGGCTGCTGCTGCTGCTCCCGTTGCGGAGAGCCGGCGGGCCACATGGTCCCTGCGCTAGGCGCTGCTGTGGGCCCTGGCAGCATTCATGCCCGGGCCCACAGCATGCCGTCGGCCTTGCTGCTTCGGCGCCTGCCCGGGCCCTGTGGTGGCTGCCCGGGCCCTGTGGTGGCTGTCAGAGCGCCTGCGACATGCTCCTAGGCAGTGCCGCGACACGGGCTTGGCCCTGCCCTGCCCTGCCCTGACCTCAAGCCCCTGCGCGCTGGGGTCGAGTCCCGCGGCACTCCCGGCTGTGTGCCCGCCCCGGCTGACCTGGGCCCACATCCTGCCCCACGGCCCTCCCCGCCCTCCCTCCTCGTGTGCCCCACCCCAGGCCGACTTTGCGGGGCTGCCCCTGCCGCTGCTGGTGGCCCGGAACCTCACCATTACTTCCGCCTCGGCGGAGCGCACCCGCTGGCATACGCTGGACCTGGGCCACGTGGCCGCCAAGGTGCGGCACATGCCTGTCATGCAGTCATGCATGTATCGTACATGTATATACAGTATGCATCATCAAATGATCATACAGTGACTATGTCGATACTTGGTGAAGAAGCTGTGGCACACGCTGGACCTGGGCCTTGTGATTTGTTTTAAGGTGCGCAACAAAGCACTATGATTTGTTGCATGCCATCAGCCACACGGTCATGGCTACCACAGCCATACGACCCGTAACCCGTGCACAGTGCCGGCAGGATGCTTACGGTATGCGGTAGTGTGGATGATGGGGTCCTGTCTGTCGTGATGATGTACGTACGTGAGTACGACGGTGCACACGCCCGGGCCTGGCGCGCATGTGTCGGGCGGTGGCGGCATGTGTGTATGCACATCGCCGGTGCACGGTCGTGCCCCGCGCATACCCTCGCGCAGCTTGCCTCCGCGCAGCGGGCAGTGGGCTATTTCTTTGTCCAGCGAAGGGCGCTGCGGCCTGTGTTGCACAACGTTGCCGTACGGTCCAGCCAAGCGAGAGCCCAATCCTTGGCGGCCCCACCGACCAGAGCCCAGGCTCGAGATCGCGGCGAGCTTTGCGCGCCAACCGCTCAACCGCCCGCTGCCAACAGCCGCCAACTGCCCAACCGCCCAGGTCCGGATGGGCAACGGCACGACTCTGATCATGTCGCACCTGGTGCTGGTGCGGTACCGCGACGGCTCAACGAATCAGGTACGGCATGTACGGCATCGGGCGGCGCGAGGGAGGACGTACGGCAGCACACCCAACAGCGTACGTACGGCACGGCAGCCTACAGTGTAAACCACCCTTCGCCCCTTTCCACACACCCCGAGCCAACCCCTGAGGCCACCGCCACGAAACACACACGCTCCGCTCCCCCTCCCCATCGGTTATTCCCCCTCAGGCCCCCGGCATGGACCTCCTGGCCCGCACCGCCCCCGGCGAGGCCGCCGACTTGGCCTGGTCCCACCTGGCGCAGCTGTACCGCGTGTGCTTCCCGCCCTACATCCTGATGTGCGCCGCGGGGCTTGCTTGCCACATGGGCACAGCCTCGCACAAACTGGCATGTGCGCACTAGCTACACCACACACCGCACGCCACACGCCACACGCCACACGCCACACACCGCACACCACACGCCACACGCCACACACTGCACGCCACTGTCGCGCTGTGTGCCCCTGCCCCGGCCCCGCGGCCCCCTGGCCCATGTCCTGTCGCCCACAGGCAAGCTGCCGCTGCCGCGCAGCGCCCCACGTTTGTGGGAGGTGAGTGGGTGCTTTCTTTGTTGTCACGTGGTGCGTCGCGGCACTGTGCGGTGTCGTGGCTGTGTGGTCAGGCTGTGCGGTCGCGCTGTGCTGTCGTGCAGGGGGGTCGTGATGTGCAATCATGCTGTGCCATCATGCTTTGCTGTCGTGCTGTGCGGTAGGGCCGTACAATGCCGTACACTTCAGCGCAGCCGTGGCTTGCTATGGATGCTCCCATGCTACGCCTCACCAGCCTTCCAGACAACGCGCCAGCCCTGCCCATGCTGCCATGGGCTAGGCTGCACTGCAGATCTGCACGGCCACGCCACGGCTCGGCACACACTCTGGCGACCCACCCCGCCGCCCCGCTCAGGCTCCAACCAGTTTGAGCTGCCCAGCCCCTGGCCGTCCAACTGCTCCGACAGGTGCGGCACACGGGCCGGGCGTGCCTGCGCGAGCATGGGGCCCCAAACACACGCCCGGCTGCACGTTTCCCAACACTGCACGCGACTGATGCACGCTCGGCGGTGTGACGCGGACTCCAGCTGGCTGCGGCAGCGGCCACTAGCACGCCACGGCGCGGCGCGGCTAGGCCCGCAGAGGGCGCCGCTCGGGTCGGGCGGGCTCGGTGGACGTGCGTGGGGACAGTGCTCGCGCTAGCAGGCACCGCTGTACGGCAGCATGTGACAGGGCACCTGCCTGCCGTGCGCGCAATGTCGCTGCCGTGGCTGCGCGGCTGGTGGGACCGGGGTGAGCATTCGGCGGCGCCCGGCCCCCTGCCCCGTGTCGCGTTTGCACTACATGGGCGCCCACCTCCTTCCTCATCTCCCTGTGGACCCCCCTCCCGTCACGCTGTGCCCCCTTCCGGCCCCCTGCCTGCCCCAGCCTGACACGCATCCATACACACTGACACACACCCATATAAAACACGCTTTCCCCTCCCGCTTCCCCCCGCCCTCCGCCCCAGCCCCACATCCCACCCCATGGCCCGCTGCTACGTGCTGGTGGGGCGGCAGGTCGACATCGTCGGTTACTCGGCTGACGTGGATCCACTCACGTCACGGCCCGTACGGAACGGCTACATGGTACGGCAGGTCTGGGCGGGCGGGCGGTTGCCGGTTCGTGAACGGCATGCGAACTGGCACCCACGCACGGCCGGCTTGGCCTCGGTCCTGCTCTAGTAAGTGCCGTACGCGGCAACACTCCGTAACCCTCCGTAATCCTCCGTGACCCTTCACCGCAGATCCGGGGACTCGACCTCTGGAACCTTTGCCCCTCGGTCCTAAGCGACGACTGCATCAGCAGTCTGGGGCCGCTGGGCTGCCTGCTCTGGCGCCTCTCGCAACCAGAGCCGCCGCCGCCGCCGGCATCACCGCCGCCGCCGCCGCCGCCGCCGCCGGACGTCAACGGCGGCCGCGGCGGCGCGGAGATCGGGGCGCAGCGCCCGACGGGCGGCGCAGCGGCGGCGCTGCCGCGTGACGGCGGCGGCGGCGGTGACAACCTGTCGCGCGGCGCGATCGCGGGCATTGTCATTGGCGGTGCGTTGCGGTCATGCATCGGCTGCGCGCTAGGGCGCGTGGTCAGGGTCGTTGCCTGGTGGTCGACGGTTGTTGGTTGGTCGTTGCCTTTGTAGCCGGCTCGTTGTTGCGTGCAGCCTGCGACAGCGACGGCAGAGCACCGCCCGTACGGCCGCGCGCTCGTATGCCACCGGCGGCGCTGGGGCAGTGCCGTACGTAGTACGACCGCCCGGCCACACGCCCCGCCGCCGCCTCCTGTCTCCCATTGCCTACGTCGCATGCCCTGCCGCAGCTGTCGGCGGCGCCGCCCTGCTGGCCCTCGCCGCCGTCGCGGCGGTCCTGTTGATACGCCGCCGGTCCCGGGAGAACCAGGGCCACGGGAAGGAGCAGCCCCTCGGGGCTGCCGCCGCCGCCATCGGGCACGGCAGCGGCGGCGACGGTGGCGGCAAGGGTCTGACGGCGGCGTCTGCTCCGGCGGCGGCTGGCGGCGGGGGCGGCGGCGGCAGGGTGGCGACGGGCGACGCTGGCGCTCGCTCGCTGTCCGCTGCGACGACCATCGGCGCAGTGCCGCCGAGCAGTGCCGCCGCCGCCGCGGCGGGGGGCGCGGCTACAGGTACAGCGCGGCGCGGCCGTTGAGCGGTTGGCATCTGTGTACGGCACCCAACTACCAACGGGCGCGACGCCGACCCGGCCCCGACCTCATCGCTCCTCCGCCACGTACAAGCGACCAGCCCCATCCCACCAGCCGTGCGTCGTGGGCCGCCGCGCACCTTGCTAGCTATACGCCAGTCACATCAACCCACATCGCAACACGACCTTCCGACAACAAGCGAAGCAAGCCGCACCCCTTCCCGCCTGCTCGGCCGCAGGCTCGGCCCGCACCACGCCGCACCGCTACGATTGCGGCGGCGGCGGCGGTAGCTCGGGCGCCGCCGCCAATGCTGCGGCGCCGCCAGGTGCCGTCAGCTCGCGTGAGGAGCAGGACTCGCTGGACGCCATGATGGTGACGAGAGGCACGCCTGCGAGGCGCAGGTGAGGAGGGGCATACGACACGTACCCCCCGCCGTATGTGCACATGAGCATCCTTTCTGGATGTAATAGCATCGAGTGGATGCTCGTGGCCCTGCCCATAACCCCCGCGCAGCTTTGAGCTGTGCGTGAGGATCGCTGACGGGCCGGCGGCTGCGACAGCGGCCCAGGCGGAGGCGGCGCAGGGGGCTGGCGTCGGCGTCGGTAATCAGGTGCGTTGGGTTTTGCGGGTGTTGCGATGCGCTGCTGGCGGCCTGTGGCTACCTCCCCTTAGCCCTCCTCATTGGCCCGTACGGGCACCCAACCCCGCCCGGCACTCACCCTGCGTGCGCTCCTCCTCCGCCCACTCGCCCGCCTCCCGCTCGGTCCATTAGGTCACGCTGCTGGCCACCACGCGCGGCGCCGGCGCGTTCGGCAAAGTGGTGGAGGGCACGTACCTGGTGCGATACACACACACGTGTGTTTTACTTAACACTTAAACACGTGTCAGGTGTCGCTCGTATGCGGCTCGCGGCAGCAACACACACGCAATGTGTGCATTACATACAATATGTGTAATGTACATGCATGTTAGAGGGGAAGTTACGTAGCGGCAGGTAGGCGAAGGGCACGTACCAGGTGCGGCGCCGCGGCGCTCGCTCGCTGCATTTGCCACGCCATAGCCGCCATCGCGCGGCTCGCGCACGCCTGCCGTACCCATCCGTGGTTGCCGTACATCATGCCGTACACATGTATGCCGTACTGCCGTACGCAGGGCCAGCGCGTTGCGGTCAAGCTGGTGGCCGACACGCACGCCTGGGCGGGGCCGCCCGACGCGCTGAGCAGGGCGTTTGCGCAGGAGGTCGAGGTGCGTCCTGCGCGGAGGCACTGGCCGCCAGGCTCCCTAGGAAACGTGCGTCAGCCACCATAGGTTTGATATGACTTTGCAGCCATTCTATGTGTGACTTCTGCGCAGGATATGGAAGGTGGGTCCCCGGGACCGGCAAATGGCGTGGCGTGGCTTGTCATGGGTCGCGTCACTCGGTCACTCGGTCACTCACATGCCAAGAAGCGGTGCCTCGCGCCGCACCAGTCTCAAGTGGCGCTGTATGTGGTGTGACTTGGTGGCCGTGCCGAAAGTCGCTTGGGCATCCACAGCCCGCACGAGGTGGCGCGCGCCGCACCACCGTCTCACGCGCTGTGCTGCTCGCGCCCCTTCCCCATCCTCCTCTCCCCCCCCTCCCTCCCTGCCGTCCTCAGGTGCTGGGCCGCTGCGCGCACCCCAACGTGGTGCGCCTGCTGGCGGCCTGCCTCACGCCGCCTCGGCTGTGCCTGGTAGGTGGGCCCTGCTTGGGCGCTTGGGGTTGGCAGTGTGCAAGGGTTACCAGTCACTGCCATCAGATATGCACCCTAGTGGGCCTTATCGTGGCGACTCCATGACTTCACTGACGCTCGGTGAACATTGCAACATGGCAACATGGCATGATGTGCGGCTTGGGCCAACCTGGACCCGCCGTGGCGAGCTGCTGCATCCGCCCACCGGCTGACGGTGGTCCAACACAAGAAGTTACCATGACTTGATCTCCCTCCCCGATAAGGTCATGGAGCTTATGGAGACCAGCCTGGACGAACTGCTGCACCCGCCCAGGACCTCCAATCAAGTCACCTCGCCGCTGCTGCCACTGGCCAAGGTAAGGCGGGGCCGAGCGGGGGCGACGCAGGAGCGCTCGGGAGCTTCACCTGGGGCTTTGCCCGCACGCTCCCGTACACTGCCGTACGCTGTCGTACACTGCATGGCGGCGGCATCTGGCCAGCCGTTGCCACGAGGTGCACGCTTGCAGGAGCGCTCGGGAGCCTCACTTGGGGCCTTGCGCACACGGTGTTATGCACTTGCCGTACGCTGTCGTAAACTGTACGGGGGGTTGGTCTGGCCAACCGGCGGCCTGCGGGGGAAAACCCTCACATGCCTCCTTGTTGCCGCTCCGGCCCCTCGCGGCACAGCTCTCACACCTCAGACCTCGCGCCCTCCTCCGCCGCCGCCAGGTGCTGCACATCGGTACGGCGGTGGCCCGTGCGCTGGCCTACCTGCACCCCACCGTACTGCATCGTGACCTCAAGGTGCATACGGCAGCGGCTGCCGTACAGCCTTGCTTGTGATCTCTGGGGTGCCGTGTCGGGTCGGCAGCGGCCATGTGACCCCCCTTCCCTTCTCAGCAGCAACCCCCCCACCCGGTCGCGGACAGCCCGCCGCGCCCAACAGCCAACCCCCAACCGCCACCGATCTCCTAACCGCCAGCTCCCAACCGCCAACCGCAGCCCGCCAACGTGCTGCTGAATGACGCCGCCAGCGAGCGGCCAACTGTCAAGGTCACGGTGGGTGCGCGTCTACGCGTTTGTGCCCGCAACACGGGACACACGCGCTTCCCGTGTCCCGTGCCCCCCTCCCCATGATTCTCCCTGGCTGGAGCATGGGACACAAGACCGCGCCAGGCGCTGCCGCGGCCGCTCTCGCACGCTTGCGCCCCGCTCCCTGCCGGCCTGCCGGCCACCGCCCATGCCCATGCCATCGCGCTATGCCCATCATCATGCGACCCGGGCACTGCAAGCGAGACGCGCGCTGTCGTCACATGCCCCCTACCATGCATCGATCCCTGCCTCGTCACATGCCCCCTACCCTGCATCGATCCCTGCCTCGTCACATGCCCCCTACACTACCATCCATCCCTGCCGCAGGACTTTGGGCTGTCGCGGCTGCGGTGCACGGTGCTGGTGACGCAGCACCCAGACGCCGGCACGCCCGGCTACATGGCGCCTGGTGAGATGCGTAGAGCTGTGGCTGCCTGCCTGCGGCTAGGCTCGCCCCTGTACCGGGTGACGTCTCAGATAGACGCTCGCAGCTCTCGTTCGTGCAACATGTCTGCAACAGCTAGGGCGGCACTACACAGCTCGCAGCGGTGTCGGGCCGAGCTGCGGGTAGCTGCTGAGGCCGTGCGGAAGGGCCTCGCTTGCTTGGGCGCCCCATCGCGGCGCTGCGGCGCGCCGTACGCTGCCGTACGCTGCCGTACACCCGCAGAGTGCTACGACGTGCGATCGCAGCAGGCGGGCGTCATCACGCACCAGGCGGTGAGGTGGCGGGCGTGTGCGGCACGGCACGGTGGGCATGTACGGCAAGCGACGGCCAGCCTGACTCCTCCCCGAGCGTGTCATACCCTGTGGCGTACATCTGCGATGCGCGTGTCAAACCCTACAACCCCTCCTTCCTCCTAACGTCCCCCGCCCCCAGGACCTTTTCTCCCTGGGCGCGTTGCTGTGGGAGATGCTGGCGGGGCAGCGGCCCTGGCGGCGACACGAGCCGCTCGCCGGCGCCTTCAGGTGGATGGGCCTCCGCGTCCCTTCCCCCATGCTGCTGCCTCCCACGCACCTTCAGATGCCGGTAGCCTGTCATCCGCACCGTAGCAAGACGGTGCCGCTGTTCCCTGCTGGCTGCATGCGGCACGAATCCAACGCCGTGGCCCCCCTGCAGCTGTCCCGTGTGCCCCCTGCCCTGGTGTCTGCGGCCCTGCCTACCTCCCCCCTCGGCAGTCATGCAACCCGTTGTAACACCGAGGTTGCAACACCGAGGTTGCAACACCCGCGCTTGTGCTGCCTTCACCCTGTCCGCTCCCACGCAGCGTGGCGGAGCAGCGGCTGCGGCCGTCGCTGCCGCGGCTTGTGGCCTCGCGCCGCTGCCCGCCTCAGCTGGTGAGAGGGCAGGTGCAGGGCTGCCGGTTGTGCTGGGTGTTGCCGGCTGTATGCTACATGTACGGCAAACTGACATCAACTCGGAGATGTGTGACATGCAATGCGGCAGCCTAAGCCAGGGGCGGCTGCCCGGTGCAGTGTGTGAGGGGGCGAGGGCGGGTCCGTCGCCGACGTCGCAGAAGGGCCAACGTGCTTGTGGCGGCAGCTTACGAAGTGCCGAGTGCCGAGTTACATCAGTAACACAACGCTTCATAATGTTCTAAGGAATGCAGAAGCCCGCGGCAGGGGGGGCTGCCCGCCGCGGCGTGTGAGGGCTGAGGAGCAAGGGCGGCTCCGTCGCCGCCTTCCACCGCTGGTAACTGACCAATCGCCAACCGCAGGCCGCGCTGCTGGCGCAGTGCTGGGAGACGGACCCGCTGCGGCGGCCCGCGGCGGCGGAGCTGGCCAAGGCGCTGGAGGCGCTGTCACTGGTGCGGCGGCAGCCGAGGCAGCGGACGGGGCGGGGCAGGGCAGGGCAGGGACGGCTGCGCGCACTTGTATTGCACTTGTATCACACATGGACTCACACATAAGTGTGCTTTGTAGCTTGCTTGACAACCCTGGCGCACGCACATGTGCACACACATTGTCTTACTATTATACTTATACTTATTTCTGAACACACACAACCCCTGCCTGCCGCTGTGCCTGCCTGATCCCGCCGCCAGCCCCAGCCGGAGGCAGCCTAGCCTAGGGGCCAACCCGCCGCCCGGCGGCCCTGCAAGGATCCCATCCAAGGCAATGCCAACATGCGCTCGCCTCCCTTCCTTCCTGCCCGCCACCACAGGAGGTGGCCTCGGGCACCTACTCCGCCACCGTGTCCTCCTCGGGCACAGAGGGCACCACACTGTCAGCCGCGGCGGCGGCGGCGACGGTTGGCGGCGGCGGCGGCGGTGGCGGCGGCGGCGGCGGCGACCTCAGCGCCGCCAGCGGCGTGCCGTTCCTGGGGCCGCAGATGCGGAAGCTGGCAGGCGACAAGGTGCGGCTCGCAGTCCGTGTCGCCGCTATATAGCTATCGTCGCTCGATGGATCGGTTGTCGTGAGGGCGTTCAAGTTGCTGTTGCCTCTGTTGTTGTTGGGTGCTGGCATGCCTGGTGCGTCGGGCTGACGGCAAACGTGCGCATGTCGCGCAAGCAGCACGGAGACGTCATCTCGCTGCCGGCCAGCGTCGCCGCCTGCGCCGCTCAGCACGCAGGGCACCTGTCTGGCCAGGACATGCCCGCCTGGCTGATCACAAAACACACACGAGCGCGCCCCGCCCTGTCCCCCCAGCCGATCCGGATCGCAGACGTCCTGGTGCCCACCATCACCTCCACGCCCGGAACCTTGGAACCCGGAACCGCCGCCGACACCCTGGCCGCCGCCATAGCTGCAGCGGAGGCAGCCGAGGCGGCGGCGGCCGGGGCGGCGGCGGCGGGGGCCGCCGACGGCGTCGCCACCATGGCAGCCGCCGCCGGAGTTGGGAACGGCGTCAACGGACCTACCCTCGTGCCGCCGGCACGTGGCGCCGTGTCTGCACCTGGGGAGCTGACTGCAGCCGTGCTGCCGCCACCGCCGCCACCCCTGCCGCCGTCGCCTGACGACCTTGAGCTGCCGCTGCCGCCGGCGGCCGCCGCTGCCGTCGCCGAGCCTGTACCCCGCCTGCACGCTGCTCTGACCGCGGAGCTGCGGCACTCCCCGGCGGCGACGGCGGCGCCGCCGCCGCCGTCAGCTGACGGCGCTGCCTCTGCCAACGGCGCCGTCGGGTCAGCGGCGCTGTCTAGCCTGCTGTCGCCGCGGCCCAGCCCCGCTAGCGGCGTGTAACGGGGTCTGCCGCCTACATCAGGTTGGCAGCGGACAGCGGGCAGCGACAGGCTCGCGTGGCGGAGCAATGACGGCCCTGCGCCGGCGAAGCCCCTCTCCCAGATGCGTTGCGCTGCAATGCGGGTTTCAGGGTGCTGCAACAAAAAGGGCTTAAGGCCGTCACGGGGTGCTTGGGACAAGGCAGTCGGGTGTCCAAGGTTCGGCGATGTGGGCCGCGGCAGCTGCTCGGGCTGCAACTGTTGGCCGCCGGCGGCGCGTGTAGCGTGGCCCGGCTGCGCCTCGCGGGGCTGTGGCGCAAACCGCTGTGGCCGGCGGGCGCTGGCGCTCCCGGGCGGCGGCGGGCGGTGGGGCTGCGCCAGGCGGATGGGCGGCGGCGGGCGGTTGCTTGGTAGCGGCGGCCCCCGAGGGTGGTCGAATGGCGATGAGGCTAGCTAGGTATGAAGCTTCGGCTCCAGTCCATGGGTGCGCGATTTGGGCTCTTATCTGCGTGGTGGCTCATCATGTCGCGCGTGCTCTGGATTTGACTTGGCTTGGGATCCGGATTTGGATTGGCTTGGGGCTGGCCACCACCTGCCCGGCAGGTCGTGGCCAGATGGGACGCTATGCCGTCGCCAGACACGGCCGGCGCATGGGCTCTGGCGTGTAGCACGCTGCGGCGCTAGGCGGCACTCGTCATGTGGGTCGGCGCTGGCGGATGTGGGTCTGTGTGGGGAATGCTGTGGCGCAAAGCCAGGCCGGGTCTATGGGCTATGGCGTGTACTGACCCCGTAGCGTGGCGCGGGAGCATGTGGGTCGGCGAGCGCTGATGTGGGTCGGTGCGCGCTGATGTGGGTCGGTGTGGTGGATATGATAGGATATGAATGCAGGATGGTGGGTGAGGGGCGCGGCACGGAGCGAGGGAAGACGCACGATGCGGCAGCGTCGCGGCTGCGGTGGCGCTGGGGTCGAGGGAGGCGGGGAACTGACCAGCGGGCTGCGAGAACAGGCGGCGGACGGAGCGGGTTGGGCGGCGGTGTTTGCTATCTAAATGGCGGCGGCCGCGATTGTGCCGGCTAATCACCCCGGGCGCGGCGCCAGGGAAGGTGATTGGCGTGTGCGTCCCGTACGGCGCGTGTCGTACTTTTTCATGTCACGGGAGTGTTGTACGGACGCCCGTGCGCGTATAGCTGCGCCTGCGCAGCAGGATTGCGGCATGACTGCGCGATGCGCATGAATCGCGGTGCGGCCGGTACGTCGTACGGCAGTGACCGGTCGCGGTTAGTTGAACTGCGGCCAGTGGCGGCTGGCTACTGCGGCGGTTGGTGCCACGCCGGGCGGCGGGTTGCGCCGTCCATTAGAAAAGTGCTGTGGTGGCTACCGCTTGCACGTGCTGTAGGTTGTAATGGCTGTGGTAGTGCGTTGTGGGGGCGTGTGTGTGCCGTACGTTTCTTGCAGCGTCTGGGCAGGGTCTGGGCGTTCCTTGCAAGGCGCCTTGTGGTTGGTACTGGTACTACCTGCTGCCGGGTACTTGTTAGGTCCTTGGGTGCGTAGTGCGGTTGTGCCTCACTTCACCGCCACAATGCTGGTGTTACGGCTGGATGGCATCGCGGCGCACAAGACGACTACGCACGGGTTACACAGTACGCAAGGGGCCGGTGGTCTTGGCACTCTGGTGCCGGTTACCGTGCTGCCTTCGTTCGCGTTCTCCGTGTTTGTAGTGCCTGCCACAGGTAGATCAGGTGCTTGGGCATGCGCGGGTGACTGTTTTTCAAGGAGCTGACGCGGGCTGTTCGGCTGACGACAGTTGGCTGGGGGCACTCGCTGAGGACGCCGCCGCAGCGCTGGCTCGGCCAACGGCTGAATACACGCAGTGCTGCACTGCTGCTGGGGCTTTCCGATGTGGTGAGATCGACGGCTGTTAGGCGTAGGAGGCGTGGGCCTTGCTTGAGTCAATCCACATGTTTTTGACGTGAGCTATTGTTATGATTGCGCCTCATGGTCCGCCACCCGCCATGGGCCGCCACCCGCCATGGGCCGCCACCCGCCATGGGCCGCCACCCGCCATGGGCCGCCAACCGATGTCCCTGCGCCGCTCGCTGCCGCGCCAGGCTCCCGCGGAAGGTGCGGAAGCGACCACGGGGCGTGCGGACGAATGGCAAACGTGGCGGGGTAGGAGGCGCGTGTGTATGTGGAGAAGCTGCGCAAGGTTGCGTGTCACCAGAAGGAATGGGTCGCCGTCAGGCCTTGTCGCGACGACCGTGTGCTGTGCAGGTCGTCAGCTCCTCGGCCTGTGAAGCAACGAAACAACTAACCAGCTCGCCCGGCCTTTCACGCGCCTGCCGAGTGCAGGAGGCCGAGTGTGGGTCGAGCGCATTGAAACTCGGGTTTGAAGCGACCACGAGCACAGGCCCGAGCCCTTTTATCGTGTGGAACGGCGCTAGTCCAGATCCAGAAGTCCAGCGCCAGAGGCAGGGGGCTGAGGCCTGCGGGACGGGAAAGGGCCTCTGTCCGAGGGAAGGGGCACAGGGTGACGTGCAGGGGGGGACGCCCCTGGTGACGCCGGTCGCCCAGCGCTTAGAAGTTCACGTCCTCTCACAAGCTCGCAGCGCCACAGGCTCCTCACAGGGGCACAAGCTTGCAGACGCAATGAACCGTTTTTTGCACTCGAATCCAAACCCTTGTCAGCAACAGCCGCAGATCTGTTTGTCTGGCAACTAAATACAAGATACATTACGCATGGCTGCTGCCGATGCGGCTATCGCGAGCGCGGTTGCTGATGCGGAGCTGCCGCAACATGCCGCGCGCCTGCCGCACCAACTCGTGCTTGAGATCGCAGCCCATGCGGACCCCAATGAGGTCGCCTGCACCTGGCGCCTGGTGTGCAAGGACGCGGCGGCGCGCTTTCCGGCCTCGGTGCACGGCACCATCCGCTTGTCGCAGCCCGTCCCGCACCACGCCTTCTGCGCCAAGTGGGCGGCACACGAGTCGATGCGAGGCCTTCCGCTGCGCCAGCGCAAGCGCCTCATTGTAGTGACGGCGGCGACGGGCATCATCCGTAACCTGGAGCTGGCGATGGCTGTCGCTGGGTGGTTCGACCAACGCCACGAGGCTTTGTCAGCCGCAGCCCGCAGCGGCCACCTGGGCGCCTGCACCTGGCTGCACGAGCGCGCGGTCGTTTGCGGCCTTGACAGGGTCGCCTGCCTGGCAGCCATCCGTGCCGCTGCTTCGGGGGGCCACAGCCAAGTCCTGCAGTGGGCGATGGCGCTGCGCGACCGCGCGCCCCCTGGCGCGTCTACAGCTGCGGCTCAAGTCCAGGGCGCGGCTGCGAAGGAGGAGGGGGCGCTGGCCGCGGCCGCCGCGGCAGCGGCCGGCGGCCACACAGCCCTAGCCGAGGAGCTCCTGCCCGCGGCGCTGCCGCTGTTGCCGGGCAGCGGCCGCGTGGCGGCGGGCCGCCGCTGGGCACTGCTGACCGCTGCAGCTGAGGGCCTACCCCTCCTGGCGCTGCAGCGCATTGCAGCAGCCCTGCACATCCCTCGCCTGGAGCCTGGGCAGTCGGTGCCATGGGACGTCAGCCTTGCGGATGGGTCCCTCGTGCTACCCACCAACCCCCTCGCCGCCGCCGCCGCCAGCGCCACGCCCGACTGGGAGGCCAAGGTCGACTGGCTGGAGGCTGAGCTGGGCTGCCAGGCTGCCGGCGCCCCGAAGGCCGCTGCGCTGGCGACGGCAGCGCTTGGCGCTGCCGGTCCGGCCCGGCTGGCGGCGCTGCGGGAACGCGGCTTTCCGGTTGGTGGTGCCCCTGTGCTCCATGCCGCAGCCCAAGCCGGCAACACCGCCGTGCTCGAGTCCCTGATCGACGACGGCGGTGCCGGGCCGCCGGGGCTCTGGGCGGCAGCCTGCGAGGCCGCCGCCAGTTTCGGCCAGCTGCCGGCGCTGCGGCTGCTGGTGGGCCGCGGCGCGGAGCCGCAGCCCGGGGTGTGGCTGCACAGGGCAGTCTGGTACGACGAGTCCGCCCGCTGCTGCGGCGATGAGCCCTACGCCGTCGCGGCCTGGGCGCTGGAGCTGCTGCTGCAGGGCCCGCGAGCCAGACTGCTTGACGAGCGCGACGTGACGGCGGTGGCGCTGGCGCGGCTGGGCGACGTGTCGCTGATGCAGCGCTGGGAGCAGGCGGTGGCGGAGGCGGCGGGGGCGGGGCCCGCTGGCGCTGCCGGCGCTGCGTGGCGGCCGGGGCCGTGGTCGCGTGTGGTCGTGACTTGGGCGGCTGCGCGCTCCGGCTGCGAGGAGGCGCTGCAGTGGCTGGTCACGCAGCGCGGCGCGCCCTGGAAGGTGAGGCGGCTTGGCGGCAGGAATGTTTTGGCACGTAGGAATGGCTGGCTCCGCCTGCAAAGAAGCCTCCTGCGTCACGGACCTCCTGCGTCACGGAGGAGGCGTGAATGCTGCCCCGGAGCCGCCGACTGCATGGCTGCCCAGCCCTGCGCGCAACACGCGGGGCAGCGACCGTGACTTGGCACCAAGCTGGCTGGTGCTGAGGGCCAGCAGCCGCATCTTTTTCGATAACGTCGATACATGCCGTCAGTGAAGTATCGTCGACTACAATAGTTGATTGCGTCGACGGAAGGAGCGAGGGCCACCTCTCGCGCTGTCCAACCCATTCCTGGCCCCTCGCTTACACACGCAGGCTGACGGCTCGTCGTACACGGCAGCCGCTGCGTCGGGCGACCTGTCCACGCTGCGCGTGCTGGCGGCGCTGGGCTGCCCCTGCGGCGATCCGGCGGAAGTGCTGAGGCAGGCGCACGCGGCCCAGGTGGCGCGGCCCGTGTGGCAGTGGCTGCGCGAGCTGCTGCGGTGGCAAGGCTGGGCATGGCACGGCTGGGCATCGCACGGCTGGGAGGCGGGCGCCGCGCACCCCCGCTAGCGCCGCGGGCTGGATGGCAGCAGTGCGGCGTGCACGGGGCCTGCGCTGGCGCTGGCGTGCGGTGCGCGTAACCGCACACACCGCACGGGAAGGGTGGACGGGGGCTGGTTTGCTCCAGGCGGCTGCGGGTGGAGCGAGGGTGGTGCGGGGGCATGGCCGTGGTGTGGCCTGCGCAGTGCCGGCGCCTCATTTTCGGCGCCTCAGTACTGGGCGGCGCGCGTGTCTGGAGCAAAGGGAGTTGGGTTTGTACCGGTAGCGCGTAGCAGATGCTGCTCGGTTGCGTTGCGCTGCGCTGCCGCTCTGGTGCCAGCACCGGTCACACGCATGTTGCTGCTGCTGCCGGTGTCGTCATTGTTGTTGTTGTTGTTGACGGCTGGTTGCGCTACAGGCCGCCGCGTGTGGTGTGGTGCTTTTCGTTCAAGCTGCCTTGGGCACTCGAGACCCAAAGCGAAAGCCGAGGCGCACGGGTGGCCCAGAGCAGTCGGGGCACCGCACTCGCTTTCGCGTTGCTGGGACGGCCACGGGTCTTGCGACAACGCTTCACTTTGTAGCAGTCGGGGCCGCAACAACGACCGCCAAGCTGCCGCCACCAACCCAACCGCAACCACCGCTGCCACGCCACCTGCTCACGCGGCACCCTCAACTCTCGGGCGCCCCTCGTTTGACTATCCTGCTCCGTTCGGCTCGGTTCGCGGAGCCCGCGTCGCCTGCCACCTCCTGCTGGGCACTCAACCCGGGGTGCAGCCACACGTGCCCTCACGCCCCAGCTCAATCCCAACACGCACCAGCCGCATGTCGCCACGCCCGGCCGCCAGCTCAACTGCAATCGGCGCCGCGCTGCAGTCGCCAAGCTCGGCAACCGCCGATTCTTCAGAGACAACCCAGATCACCCCAAGATCAACAACAGCTGATGCGCCAACTCTGCAACTAACAGGCAAGACCAGATCGCGCCCCGCCGTCTTCATGACCCTTTCCTAAGATCATGTCGTGGGCATATTGAATACCCCACCACCGCACCCTGCAACACACATGACCCCGAAGATCACGCCCCCGTCACGGCTATCACACCGTTAAGGAGATCACGCCCTGCCCGTAGCGGTCACGATGTACGGCGCCAGCGGCGCGATGCCGTACCGTCCGGCGGACTCCATCAGCCACTTGGTCGACACGAGCGGCAGCCGGCCCGCCGCCGCGGCCGCCGCCGCCAGCGCCGCCAGCTGCCGCCCAGCGGCGCCGCCGGCCGCCGCCGCCAGCTCCGGCTCCACCAGCAGCAGTGGCCGCGGCAGCGCCGCCGCCGCCGCCGCCACCACCTCGTCGCAGTCGCCGCCGGGTGGCGGCGGCGGCGGCGCCGCTGAGGGGCTGCCGCCGGCGGCGGCGGCCGCCGGCAGCCGGGTAAGGACGGAGGCGCCGAGGGCCCTGGCCAGGGCGGCCGCCTCGTCCTTGGCTGAGGGCGAGGTGGCTGCGGGGGACAGCGCAGGCGTGGAAGGACTTGGGTACGTGTGCATGCGGCAGGAGGAGCACGGCTGGCTGGACGCCACGGCGTGCGTCGTGTGTGGGGCATCGATCAGCAGCTGACGTGGACCTCTGCTGCACCGGTTGGGTGCTTGTGTGCCTCACCGCTGATGTGCACCTCGACGCCATCCAGCAGCAGCCGACACGAGGCCCCGGCGGCGCCCGCCGCGCCCTCCTCGCCGCCCGTCGCCGCCGCCGCCGGCCGCTGCTCCTGCTCCTGCTGCCCGGCCGCCGCCTCGCCGCTGCGGCGCCTGCCGCCGCCTGCCGCCTCCGCCAGCTGCCGCCGCCGCCGCCGAGCCTCCGCCGCCCCGCACGCGCCGCCGCCCTGGTCTCCCGCCACCGCCCAGCCGCTGCCGCCGCCGCCGCCGCCGCCGCCGCTAATAGTTGTGGAGCCGGCGGCTGCGCCGTCCGCCGCTGCCGGTTGGGGTGGCGCTTCGTCTTCCTCCTCCGGCACGGGCCCTCCGGCGGACAAGCAGGCGGCGGCCCAACCAACGTCGAGGATGTGGCAACCGTGCACCACGCCCTGCGGTTGTCCGGTTGGGCGGTTAGCTTATCGGTTGAGCGGTTAGGCGTTTGGTCATGGTCAGCAGCAAGCCTGTGCGCCGTGGCAGTACGGCACGGCACGGCAGCACGGCGAAGTACGGCCAGACGCACGCACCATGAGGTACTTCATCGTACGGCGGGCGCGGCGGTGTTCGTTCGTACGGCACAGCACGTGCGTCACGGCAGGCGTGAAGGTCTCGACCACTCGGGCGCCTGGCGGGGGAGAGGGAAAGGGAGGGGCCCTAAGGTGGCAGCAGAGGCAGCAGAAGGATCTGGTTAGGCGCCCAGCGGCAGCCCATGCAAGCGGTGCAGGTTGCCCTCGCGCCTGCGCTGCCGGTTCAACAGTGGGAGCAGTGCAGGTTGGCCTCTGCCCTGGAACCAACGCAGCGCGATGCCTGGCAAGAGGCGGACACGAGGTGGCGAGACGGAGGACGAGGCCACGACGCGCATGCGCGCGTTACTTGGCCATGTGACTTAGCCCACACAGGTGTTGCTAGCACGTGTAGTTGAACGCACACCTGACGCCGCGGCCAGCTTCCGCAGCAGCCCCTTGCCGCCGGGACCCTCCTCCAGCCCCGACCCAAGCACCACCCAGCCGTTGCACGGCGCAGGCCAGCGGCCGGAGGTGCCGGCGGCGCCGCCGCAGCCAGCGGCGGCGCAGGCGGTCCGGTGCCCAGCGCCGCCGCCGTGCATGGCCTGGGTGCCGCCGCCGGCGCCGTCGTCAGCTGCTCCGCCGTCGGCGGCGGCGGGAGAGGTCGCCACGCCGTCAGTGGGAGTGCGGCGGGCTTTCTTTCGGGTGGCGGCGGTAGCGGTGGCGTCGCCGCCGCGGCCGCTTGACGGCGGCGGCGCGCGGGGTGCCAGCGGCGGCGCTGGCGTCGCCGCCGCGAGAACCGACGGTGCGGGCCGGGCGGCGGCGGCGGGCACGCTCCGGCGCCGCTTGGCGGCGGCCGCGAAGGCATCTGACGGCGTGCCAGCGGCGGCGACGCCAGGCTTGCTGGCGGCGGCGGCGCCGGAGGGGGCGCTGGCGCGCCGCCGCTTGCCACCGTCTTGTCCGCCGTCGGCTGCCGCCGCCGCGTCACCCACTGCTCTATCAGGTAGATCCTCCGGCGGCTCTGCTGCAGCCGCCGCCGCCGCCGCCGCTTCGGCCCGACCGCGCTTGGCCCCGCTGCTGCCGCCCTGCTTGCCCGCCGCCGTCGAGGGACCTGCCGCTGCCGCCGCCGCTGCGGCAGCAGGCTCGTCACCGTCCGCGACGGCGACGGCACTGACGCGCGGCGGCCGGGGCTTCACCGTACCGCACATCTTGCACCTGCGCAGCACGACAACGTACGACAGTGGGTCCCACAGGATCACAAGGGGCTGTGTGCTTCACGCGCAGTGCCCCGACCCAGCCCCTCGCCGCAGCCAAGGGTTGACCGACAGCCGTGCGGGCGGCTGCTTTCTGCGCGAAAAGCACGCGCGCTTATGTTTCAAACAGTTGCGCTTGCGTTTTGATAGTTGTGCTTGTGTCAAACAGCCGTGCTGCTCGTCAGTGTCCCGGAGCCCTCCGCTCCAGGAGCGCTTCGTCCCTGCACCAGCGTCCGGCCCGACAGCACACCCCGCTGCGCTGCCCGGCGGTTCAGGCCCCGACATCCCATCCCAGCGCCGCCACTCACTTCTTCTCAACAGCCAGGTTCTCAAACGTGCACGCGCAGCACGCCCACGGCAGCAGCCGGCTAGGCACTCGCCGGCCGCCGCTAGGCGGCGCCGCAGACGCCGGCGCCGTCGGCTTGCCGCCGGTCGGGCCGCCGCCGCCGCCGCCGTCGGGCCCTGCCGGCGGCGACGTCAGGGCCAGGGAGCCGCGCAGGAAGGGCAGCAGCGCCGACGGCGCCGGAGTGTCCTTGCCGCCGCCGCTGCCGCCGCCGCCGCCGGGCCTGGCGCCGCGGGCGTTGCTGTCGAGGAGCGCGTCGACGGCGGCAGCGGCCGCCGCCGCCAGGGCGGCAGCGCCGCCGGCGCCCGGCGCTGGCGTCGCGCCGTCGCTGGGGCTGCCGCCGCCGTCACCGGTCGCGTCCGGGGATGCGGCGCTAGGGCGGCTGCCGCGGCCGCCGGCCCGGCCGCCGCGGCCCCTGCCGCGGCCGCCGCGCCCGCGGCCGGCGGCGGTGGCGGCCGACGGCGCAGCGGCTGCCGGCTGGCCGTCCGCGGCTGCCGCCGGAGGGGGCGGCGGTGCCGCCGCTTTTCCTAGCAGGTGCTCCTGGGATTGCACGATAGCCGCCCACACGTCCGACGCGGCGGCGCCGTCAGGGGCGTCGCCCTCTGCCACAGCTGGCAGCCCCGGCACTGCCGGGGCCACGGCGGGAGTGCGACTATGTTTCGGCGGATGGATCGTGGACCATGGCAGATCATGGCAGGCCATGAATAGCTGTATGCGTCATAGCTGGTGCCAAGCCTTAGTCATAGCCGTACGCTCGTACCTCGGGGCCTTGGGCAGCGGACCGACGGCGGCGCGTCGGTTGCTGCCACCGCCGCCGCCGTCAGTGAGGCGGAGCGGCTGCTGGTTGGGCTCTGCGGCAGAGCCGACGGGGCACGACACGATTGTTTGGCTGAGCTGGTTGTGAGCCGAGTGTGGTATAAACCCAACAACGATAGCGCCCCGGGTTGGCCGCTGGCCTTGCAGGTGTTAGGATGTCCGAATACAGCAGATCTGAACAACGCGCAGCGCCTGTCGTACCCTCTCCGTACCTTGTCGTCGCCGTTGGGATCCAGAAAGATGAACAGCCTCGGGCCGGCAGCGGTGGGCGCGACGCTGCCGCCGCCATCCACCGCCGCCGGCGGCTCGCCGGCGGCAGCGCTGGCGCCGCGGCCTGCGCCCCGACCGCCGCCGCCGCCGCCGCGGCCCCGTGCCGCCACCGCCGCCGCCGCCACCGGCCTTGCAGCGGCCAGCCCCAACCGCCGCCGCTTCGTCGGCGCCGCGCCCGTTGCCCCGGCGGCTGCGGCGGCTGCCGCCACCGGCGGCGCCGCTGCCACGTTACGTTCGGTGAGCACCCCGCGCGCCGAGGCTGACGGCAGCTTGCCGCCGCCCTCCTGCTGCTGCGCCGCCTCCTGCTCCCCCTGCTGCTCGGCGCCCTGCTCCTCCTGCCCCTCCAGCCCCGACACGTCTTCCCCGGCCCCTGCCCCCGCCTCGCGCTCCTGGCCTTCCTCCGCCGCCGCGCCGCCACCCCGGCGGCGCCGCCGCTGCGGCCCCTGCGGCGCGCCGCCGCTGGCGCCGCCCGCCGCGCGCTTCCCTGCCTGCGGCGGGCCGTCGCCAGCCGCCGCCGTCGCTGGAAGACGGAGGGCCGCGGCCGCCTTCGCGCCCGCCGCTGTCGCCGCCGTGAGGCCAAGGGCCGCGAGCGGCGGCAGGACCTCCAGGTGCAGCGGCTTGCCCAGCGCCGCCTCTAGCTGGCCGTACAGGTAGCTGAAGGTCGCCTGCGTGTGTGAGGCAGTGAGGAGCCACACATGTTACGGTTCAGGCATGCGACCATCCACGCGGCCGTCCGCTCGCGCGGCACCCGGCCGTGGGCAGCGCCCGCTGCGGTGCCCCCCGCAATTCACGATGTGCGGCATTCTGCTCCGAGCCAAGGCCACTCGTATCACGCACGCGACTATGCTTTGATGATTCAAACTGCGCGCTGGGCTGGCTGCTCATTCCAGGCGCTGTCGACCCACGTGCCCCGCCTGTTGCACATCATCCACATCGTCATCCACATCATCCACATCATTCACATCATTCACATCATCCACACCAACCACAGCATCCACGCTCACCATGCGCTCGTCGGGCCGTATGTCCCGCCGGTTGCACTTGGCCCGGCACACGGGGCACACCACCTCGCCCCGGGGCCGCACGTCGTGCGTAATGCAGCCGCTGCGAGGCGCGGAGGAGAGCGGGGCAACGAAGCGGGGAGGCGTGCGTGTTTGGGCCCCAGCGTTCAGGGGGGAATGTCGGCTCGCCCCGCGGCGCGATTGCGCGGGCTGCAGACGCTGGGGGGGAGCTAGGCCGAGGACCATAGCGCGGGCTGGGGGAAGCTAAGCCGTGGGCGAGGTGGGCGGACCAGCCCACCTGCAGAAGTGGTGCATGCAAGGTAAGGCCGCGGGGGCCTCCATGATGCACAGGCTGGCGGGGAGAGAAGGGGGGGCAGGGTGGGGAGGGCATGTGTTTCGCAAGCGCCGTGCCGAGGACCACAGGGGCCTCCATGATGCACAGGCTGG